>SZWC01002605.1:79648-107844 GCA_023375785.1 Penium margaritaceum
GGACAAGGGGGGGGGGGGGGGCGCCCCCCTCTCCGTCCATCGGTCGACGGGGCCGACAGGGCCCTCCGAGGGGCAACTTGGAGGGGGCTCAACGAGGCCCTCTGAGGACCCCATCAAGAAGGGGGGGCTCGAAGGGCCCACAAACCCCCGTTGAGAGGGCCCCTTATGGGGGCTCAAGGGGACCCCTCCGAGGGGAAACCTCAGAGGAGGGCAACGAGGCCCTCTTGTAGTATCAGCTACAGCAGCGGGTACAACTGCTAGTGTTGCTGTTGCTACTACTATTGCTTCCGCTGCTGTTGCTGCTGCTACTACTCTATGCATCAGGAGCTACTGTTGCTACTTGCTGCTGCCACCGCTGTTGTAGCTACTGCTTTCGATACTGCTACTCTGCACACCAACAGCTACTGTTGCTGTCTACTGTTGTTGCTATTGCTTGCTACTATCGTCGCTAATACTATTACCACACGATGCTGCTATTGCCATCGCTGCTACACACTACTATTGCTGCCGCCGCTACTGCAATGGCTGCTGCTACTACTGCTTTGTGTTGCTACTATTGTCACCGTTACTATAGCGTTTGATGCGCTACTATAACTGCTGTTGTTGCTGTTGCTGCACAGTAGAGCAACTGTCGCTACTACTGTTGCTGCTGCCTGTGCAGCTTCTGTGAACGCTAGCGCTCACTGCTACTCCTACTACTATCGTCGCTGCTGTTGTTGTGAGCGGTTGCTCTACCGCCACTACTCCTACTGCGTGGTAACGCAGTTGTCGCGCCTGCTACGTCTGCTGCTACTACTACCGTTGCCACCACGGTTGCTTATGCTGCTGTGTGAGGGTCACCGCCCTTATGGCCTTCACGTGCAATCACTTTGCGCTCCCTCAAGCTGCTGCTGGCATGGCACCACGTCGTGCATTCTCTCTACGTTCCACCCATTGTTGCTGCTTCTGCGTCTTCTACTGCTCACATGCCCCCTTGTGCTATGATACCAAGTTGGAAATAATTAGGGCATGCAGGCCCATGCAAACATGAACATGAGCACTGTGAATAAGTGCAATGTAAACTGGCAAGAATTTGGCTAAGTCTCAAACGCATCATATGAAAGAATGAAGAGAGTTTACAAATGAGCCCCTAGCCTGCTTATGTAGGGGTGCCGGCAGCTAGCCACACCAAACCCAAACGAGTCATCAGGAAGAACAAACTACATAGAACACGTAAAAAAAAACGTGGTCTCCTCGAGGCACCGAAATAGCTCTCCGAGTGTCCGGGTCTCGACCACGAAGAAAATAAAAGTAGTGCTAGAAACACTCAGAATGAGCGTCTAGACATCACAAACGACTTTCTGAACATCGGAAGCACTGCAGCCATCGGGTCTACGCGTCACACCAGTATAACCCACCAGGTGCGCGAGTCTCAACCCACCAAGAAAACTCTCCTAGCTTTGAACAAGCCAACAGGGCTGCCGGAACGCATCGACCGCGTCTCGCCGGCGTTGTTGTAGATGCCGGAGAAATCTCGGGACACTTTGGAGGCCCGTCGTGTCGTCAGGCCCTCCTCTACCATATACCACCAACGTGGGTATATGGGTAATCCATTGGCGTCGGTCATGATGAGTAGAAGGCACAAAAACCAATAGTTGGACGTCGCGGACTTCGAAGGTGAAGTCAGCGACTTCTGACAGCGGCCTCACCGATGTCCTAAGTGACCATGTTGCGATTTTTGGAGTTCGCAAGTGCAAACTCCAAAACTTGCACGTTCGCAAGGGTGAATGCACGAACTCTGAGCAAACCCCCTGTTGGTGTATGGGCTTTGAGTTGTCTGATTGTCATACAGTCTCGCAAAGCAGGAGCTTCCTAGTTTTTGCTGATGGATCTCCGGCAGCTAGAGTACTCCTTTGACACATATGGTGCATTCTAGCCGCCTAGTTCACCCATGCATGTTTGATAGAGTTTTCTCGGTGGTCGAGACCCGGGCACTTGGTGGTTTTTACAAGTGCTCCGGGAGACACATAAAGATTGACTACATATTGCCTCTGACAGGTTGTACACTCTCTCTGTGTTCGAGACCTGGGTACACGGTGGTTTGTGCCGGTACCTCGGGAGACCTTGCACTGATTGGTCTAGTCTTAGTGACCCTTTGACAGTCATGCGTAGTCTGTATGTGGCTGAGACCCGGACGACCGGTTACATGTTGCGGCGTCTCGGGAGGCCTAAACTTGCCTAGTTTGGCTAGCCAGTGATGCTAGTATGTCACCGTAGAGTTTGGATATCTTTGGTGTACAATAGATATTTTCTCGTCGGTCAAGACCCGGGCACATGGTTGACTGTTCCGGTGCCTCGGGAGACCTCCAGTGTGTGTTTTCATGTTCTGTGACATGTGTATTCCTCGTCCGTGCCTTTTGGTGCGACAGGGATGACGGGGCCTGGTGGGCTAGCAGTCGGTCCCCAGTACATAAGCCCTCAGTAGCACTCATTGTATCTATCTCCTTGACTCTCAATTCGCTTGTCTAGACTTAGCCAAATCTTGGCGTTGCATTTCTCCTACTCACCACCAGAGCTCATGTCTCTTCCAACATGGGCATGCATGCCCTAGACTCATTTACGCACCCCCTAGTTGAACAAGGGGATTTGGGTTGTAGTTTTTTACTTGCCCGGGTACTTGCCGGGCCTCGCGGTAGAGGGGCCTGGCAGATCCCCTTCCTTCTATCATAGAGTGTGCCGCATCTCGCAACCCCCCCCCCCCAAAAATCCGACAAACCCCCTAGTTACACTGGATTGGGTTTCTTTTCTACTTGCCCGGGCATTTTCCTGGCACTGCGGTAGCGGGACCCATCAGATTCCCTTTCTTCTATCACAGCGTGCGCCGCATCTTGCAAACGCCCCCCAAACCCTCGACAAACCGCCTAGTTACACTGGGGGGTTTGGGATTTATCTTTTTTCTTGCCCGGGCATCTCCGGGGCCCTGCGGTAGCGAAGCCCGGCAGATTCCCTTTCTTTTGTCACAGCATGCATCGCATCTCGCTAACCCCCTCCCGAAACCCTCCACAAACCCCCTAGTTACACTGGGGGGTTTGGGTTTTGTTTTTTTCCTTGCCCGGGCAACTGCCGGGCCCCACGGCAGCGGGCCCCGGCAGATTCCCTTTCTTCTATCACAGCGTGCGCCACATCTCGCAAACCCCCCCAAACCGTAAAAAAACCCCGTAGTTACACTGGGGGGTTTGGTAGGGTCTTCACGAGCTCGCTTGGAGGTTTCGCCACGAAACCCCTCCTACGAGCTCGTAATGATGGGCGAAGTTTGACTTCGACCTCCAAGCCGAAATCCATGTCAAATATGTTAAACACATGAAACATATGACAGTCGTGCCCCTTTTTGCTAAAAAAAACGAAAACCATGAGCATCACTGTCATTCCGTTTCCGACTATGGACACCGCTGATCTATCGAGTGTAACGATGGGTATGTTACAACATCGTCCAATCTCCTTGCATTCTCCAACATTCATAACGTGATACCAGTATTCTGAAAAATACATCTCTTTGCTTATGATTTCATCGTGGTATTGTACCATAGTACAATACCACGGGACAAGGGAGGGGCATCCTTAGAGGTCGGTAACAATACCGTACCGGTATCGTGAAAAACATACCGTACCGTGCTATTAGCAATACCGCGGTACAAAGAAAAAGTGTACCGCGTTACCGGTAATACGGCCATGAGCCCTGGACGGAGAGAAGTTGTGACGGACCAAGAATTGATGAAAAGGTGTCATCAAGGTTGTGAGGGGTGAAGAAAAGCAATATCAACACTAAGAAGAATTTGAGGCGGGTTAACTACCTCAAGACATCCAACAACACAACCATGTTGACTCTCGATCACACACTCACACCTCTCACCCCACTTAGCACTTTGTTTGCGATAAGAAGTGGGTTCTGATGCAAAGAGAATCTCTTCATCTTCATCTCATGTAGTTTTCCACTCTTGTCAAAGGAATGTGTGGTGCATTTCATTGCTCACATTGTTCTACGCCATGCAGGCCCATGCTAGATAGCATGTGAGCTATGTTGGCGAGCGAGAGAATGGTAGCACCAAAATTTGGTCACATACAAGTCTGGAACGCATGAATCAATGAACAAGGAGAGAGTACAATGAGCTCTATTGAGGGCATATGCATTTCCTGTTTGTGCAAAAAGGCACAAACAGGGAATGCACATGTCACAAGACATGAATTCTCACACTGGAGGTCACAAAAGTACTAGAACTGTCAACTTAGTGCCCACGTCTCGACCGACAAGAAAACATGTAATGTAACCCAAACACATCCAAAATCTACGATGACACACTAGCATCACCGACTAGCCAAGCTAGGCAAGTTTAGGCCTCCCGAGACACCGGAACATGTAACCGGATATCAGAGTGTCATCCACATGCAAACTCCACATGTCGAAAGAAAGGTCAACAAAGACTTGATCAACTTGTGTTGTGTCACCCGAGGTATCGATACAAACCAATGTGCACCCAGGTTTCTGTTCTTTTTCGCATCTCTCACTGTGCTCTGTTGTGTCCTCCTGGCTTGTGTACATCGGCGTGCAGATGACTGAGGGCGAGACTCGACGTTGTTGGAGTGTTGCTCCGTGGAGCCGATGCACGCTAAGGCCTACACACAGTTTTCTGGAGCCTCCTCCCTCCAAACGTGCTCAGCTCCATCGGCAGACCTCCTCAGCGGTTGGGCCGCCGGCGGTCACTGGCACCACAGATGATGACGGCATGCATCAAGCACTGGATCGGACTGTACCATAGTGTCTGCAGCGTCATGCTCTACTTAGGGTCCATGTCTCATGTTGCATGGCACTGTTTGGCATCATGGACTAGCGTAGGCACTGCCGAGGTTCGGGCAGCCATAACTCTTTGCTGCTGTTTCTGACTGCACAACTGCGTTTGTGGTGTTAGTGTTATGGTATGTTCCAGTTTTCAGACAAAACGAATAACGCCCGGGTTTTGGGTGGTCGGCCATCTGGAAGGGCTCACCGAGAAAACCCTGCCTGCCAGAAAATAGGTCTAGGTCTATCTTCTGATTGGCAGGTTAGCTGAGCAACAAGCTCTATAGAGCTGGGAGGGGAGCCAGAACTTGGAGGGGTTTCCCATTGTTGCTTATTCTTCACTCCTAATCAGTTACTTCCAGTTTTAAGCTGCTTTCTAACGCTAACACTGGCACGCACGTTTCTGAGTAACAAACCAAGAGCACTCAGACTTAGACTCCAGAGCCACAGACTGAGCGGGCAGCATACTAAGCAACGAGCGTTGAAGCCCGCATGCTTCATCAACAATGCTACTACCCCAACCTGCTGCCTAAAATTCTAGCTTGGTATCAAAGCCAACGCGTAGCAGGAGTAGAAGAAGACTGGCGTGTAGGTGCGTGACAAAGCCGTCGAACCCCATACGCGCAAGTGCAGGGGAAATGCTGCCGGATTTTTTTTGGCAGCATTGTCCAGCCTGGTGGCGGCGTCAAGATTTTCCCCATGGCCACTGGGCCAAGGGCAATGTTGTCGGATTTTTTCGGCAACACTGACCCCCATTGACGCGAGGAGGTGAACAGCCAGCAACGTCACGCATCACGCCGGCGATACACGTTGACCAGGTGTGATCGTGTTGCAAGCAGCAACAGTAGCAATAGCTTGCAGCAGCAACATGTAGTGGCAGCAGTAGCCAGCAGTAGTTCTGCTCAGCAACAGTAGCAGGCAGGAGAAGCAGCTTGCGGTAGCTTGTAGCAGCAGCAGCCCGCAGCAGCCTGCAGGAGTAGTAGTGTCCAACAGCAGCGAGCAGCTACAACAGCCAGCTGTAGTTGCAGTAGTAGTGAGCAACAGCGTGCAACAGCTTGTAGCAGCCAACAGCAGCCTGCAGCAGCCAACAGCAACTGCTGTAGCGGCAGTCAGTAGCAGCCCGCAGTAGTAGCAGCTACAACTCGCAATAACTGTAGTTGAAATTGCAACTGCTCACAGTTCGCTGCCCGCAGCGAGCTGCGACCAGCAAGCTTGCTACTCACAACCTACAGCAAGCAGCGGACAGCGAGTAGTGAGCTCACTGCTCGCTGCTCGTGGCTCGCAGCGAGTAGTGACCTCGTTGGGACGACCAAGCAAGAAGAAAAAAAAGCAGGGAAAAAGAAATCCCCCACCCCACAAGTGACTCTACAGATGTTGCTGCTGTTACCACGGCCGCTGCAGCAGCTACAAAAACCATAGCAACAGCACACAATAGCTCAACTGCAGCATCAGTAGCGGCTGCTACAGCAGCAATCGTAGAAATAGCAACAGTAGCAAAATTCCCAGCAGTAGCAACATTCGCAGCAGGAATAGAAACTGTAGTATCAGACCAACAGCAGCAGCAACAAAAACACCAGTAGCAGCAGCAGTAGTAGCAAAAGTAGCAGCAGCAGCTATAGCAACAGCAGCAACCACCCTAGAGCTGAAACACCAACGGTTGTAGCAACAACCACTGTTGACGTCAGCAATTTTCTAGCTGACGTCATTGCTGACATCACTACTCACGTCACCAACAACCAAAAAAAGGCAGCAATTCTGCATAAAAATGGCAGCAACTCCGTAGTAGCACCATCTGCGATGGTAGCAGTTGCATCAGCAAACACCGTCGCAGCAGCAGTAGCCGTCGCCATAGTAGCCGCACCACTGTCAACAAGCACCATTTGTTCCACCCGGATACGCGAGCCCTGTAATCTCCTATGCCACGCAATACTTGGCGCAGCAACACACCCAGCACCAACAACTGACGGTGACGTCGGTCCTAGGCCCCACTCTGGGTGCGGATCGTAGGCTAAAGGACTTTGACCCCAAGCCGCCCCTTCAGGCTGGCGACCAATTTCGGAGCTGGGAACTTAGCTTTCGGATCTGGGCACAGGGCGAGAGCCGGTGGCCTTACTATGTCCTACCCTTCGACTCCACCCAGGCCGAATAGGTCTATGACACTGGTCGCTTTGTGCGTGTCCTCATCCTTGTGGCCCCTCCAGCCGCACGCCTTGCCCTTGAGCCCTTCCTCGGCGACCTCACCACTGGTGCCCTCCCTGACCTGGTAGCAGCCTTGCACGTACTCACGTGCCCTCGTCGCCTGTCCAGTGACGCTGAGACCAGTCGCTTGCTCTGGGAGATCAACTCCCTCCGCATGGGGGAGACCGAGACGGTCACCTCCTATTGGTAGCACGCAGAGGACCTTCTACGCCGTCTCAGAGACACCGCACCACCCCCTCTCTCCGTGCTCTTGACCATCAAGTGCAGCGCAACTGACCCCTTCTCCGACATCTTCGTTCACTACCCCCAGCACGTTCTCGCCACGATGGCTACCCAAGGTACCCTCATGCCATGGGCGTACGAGCTCTTCTTCCGCATCAACGAAGCTCGTCATGAGTCACACATCCATCGCACGGAGTCCCTTGCCTCTCCTACCATTGCCTCTCCTGCCATCGCCTCAGTGACTGTCGCCGCCCCTGTAGCAGTAGCATCTTCGGTACCCCCTCGTGTGGCAGGAAGAAGATGAAGGGCAAGAGGGGCAAAGGGCCTTAGCAGCAGACTAGCGGATCAAGCAGCGCCAGCTTTGTTTGCCACAAATGTGGCCAGTCAGGACACAGGTGGTATACGTGTCCACTCCCGATTGACGAGGCTCACGTAATGACCACCATGCATTGTCAGCGCGAGCCCCACCTTGCCACTAGTGTCGTGACCGTCGCTGCTGTTACCGCATCTGCGCCGCTCGTGATGGCTCCACCACAGCCTCCTCCGCAGTCTTCCACGTCCGCTCCTCCATCCCCGGTGCCTTCCTTTCCCTTCGTGGACTCTGGCGTCGTCACGCCACAGTACGTCTACTCCATCCGACCCTCTGCTTGCGAGCGCCGACTGGAACAATTCATCGCCTTCCAGCTCGGCCTTCCTCGCCCTCCTCCCCAGGGAAGTACGAGTTGCGTAGTCGTTAATTCCTCCCCACCCTACATGACAGAGCCGGTGTTACAATCATGTTTTGTATCTCCATCTGTCTTTTCCTCCATTGTACCTTGTCCTCTTGCTCCTCTTCGTGACGATGTTGCCTGGCTAGATGACTGGCACTCTTGGTTCATACCTCCGTCCACTCTGTTAGCGTCGCTTGCCCATTGCCATGTGATTGTCAACGACCTGGCCACACCGATCCAGGATCCGTCAGAGACCTGGATCATTGACTCCGGGGCCACGCATCACATGACGGCCTTGCACGAGGCCTTCAATGTTCTTGGTCTCGTCACCGATGTCATCGGGGTTCAGACGGGCTCTGGTCAGGTATTACCCGTTTCGACATCGTCGTGGTGTCGACGTCGTTCGTTTTTGTGGTCAAGCTGGTGATTTATTCTTGACTGATGTTCTCTTCGTCCCTTGCCTTGAGCTCAGCCTCCTGCCTGTCACCGCCCTTGATCACATGAGCATGGACTTTCTGCATTTGCGTGGTGTGGGCACTGTGTCGTTGCATCCGTGCTGTCGTGTCCTTTTGCATGCCACCGCCCGTGGCAACTTGTGGCACGTACCGCGCCTGTCTGCTTCTACCTCTGTCTCCTCCTCTTTGACAAATACTGGCCACGTGTTTGTTACCAGCACCCTATCTCCGCAGCACACACGTCTCTTGCATCACTGCCTCTGTCACGTCCACTCTGCCACTGATGACATCATGTTTTGCACACAGCCGGCCACGGGCCTTGACTCAGCCTCCTTTCCTCTGTCGTGTCCTACCGAGTGCATTGATTGCAATCAAGGCAAGCTACACCGTCCTACCTACCCCCTCTCTACCTCTTGAGTGTCCGCCTCGCTCGACCTTGTTCACTCTGATGTCATGGATCCCCTCCTGAGAGAGTCAGTCGACGAGAATGAGTGTTACGTCCTGACCCTTGCAAACGACTATTAACGCTATCGTTGGGTCTTGTGCCTTCGGCAAAAGAATGACATCGCTCCCACCATTTGGGATTGGCTTGTCCGAGCTGAACGTGAGTGTGGTCGCCCCCTCCGTCGCTTCTGTTTTGATTGCAGCGGTGAGTTTCCAGGGGAGACCACACTCTTCCTTGCCTCCTGCGGTGTACATCATGAGACGTCAGTGCCTTACACGCCAGCCAAAATGGTGTCACTGAGCGATGGAATTACACCATGGCCGACGCCGTGCGCATCATGCTGGTCAAATCCGGCATCTCTGATGGCTTCTACTTTGAGGCCATGACCTACATGACGTGGGTCTGGAATCGGATTCCCCACGGATCCATTCCTCGTCAGTCCACCCCATACCAGCACTGGTGTGGGGAACATGCCGACGTGCGTCCGGCTCGTGTCTGTGGCTGCGTAGCCATCGTGTGGTTGCCTGCCCCACACCAAGATAGAAGCTTGAGCCTCGCGGTTGTCAGGGCACCTTCCTCGGCGTCTCGTGTCAATCAAAGGTATGGCGCTTCCGGGATCCCACTCGACACTACATCGTCGAGTCTCACGATGCCCTCTTCTTTGAGGACCTGTTTTCCCGCGACCTTGTTTGCTTTGGCGCGTCGATGTTGCTCCCGTTGCGTGGGGGAGTGGTGGGTCCGTCCTCCGTCCACCCGCGTCAGGGCGTTCCATCGTCTGCGCCCGCGGGTCCGTGTTCACCGGCTGCCCCGTCCGTGTCTGCCAGCCCCTCAGAGCCGGCTGTCCTGTCCGTGTCCGCCAGCCCCTCAGGGCCAGCTTTCCCGTCCGTGTCCGCCAGCCCCTCAGGGCCGCCTGTCCCGCCCGTGTCTGCTAGCCCCTCAATGCCGGCTTCCCCGTCTGTGTCTGCCATTCCCTCAGTGCTGGCTGCCCCGTCCTTGTCCGCCAGCCCCTCAGAGGCGGCTACACCGTCCGTGTCCACCAACCCCTTAGGGCCGGCTGTCCCGTCCATTTCCGCCAGCCCCTTGGGGACGCCTTCCCCGTGTGTGTCCGCTAGCCCATCAGGGCCGGTTGCCCCATTTCTGTCCAACACCCCCTCAGGGCCGGCCGCCCCGTCCGTGTCTGCCAGCACCTTGGGGCCGGCTGCCCTGTCCACACTTGGTCTGGGCGGGAGCCTCAGACCCAAGCCGACATTGAGCACTCAGGCCGCCTCCTCACGTCCTCTTGCTTCACGAACCCTTGTCATCCCACAAGGCTCCTCACCTCATGTCAGATCCACTCCCACGGTCGTGAGCGGGGACCCCGGCACCAAGGCACTTGGCTTGGCCACACTATCAGTCATCGCCGATCTACATCCAGGGTCAGCTCTGGGCTATTCCTTGCTCCATCAAGAGCACCGGTATACCGTTGCGACCACACTCACGCGGATACCACCAGGGGCGTGGGATGCGCACGCCCTCACTGTCCACCCCATGGAGCGACCAGAGGACCGAGCCACCCTACATGAGGCTCGAGCGTCTCCCAAGGCCGCTCACTGGGAGGTTGCATGCGCCGACCAGCTTACCGCCATTCGGCAACATTGCGTCTATGAGCTCGTCGACCTCCCCCCGAGCCGTAATGCCATCGGCGCCAAGTGGGCTCTCTGGCAAAAGTGGAAGCCAGACGGGTCCCTGGACAAGAACAAGGCCCATCTCACAACCAAGGGGTTTGCTCAGGTCCCTGGGATCGACAATGACCAGATCTTTGCCCCGGTCGGTCTGTTCTCCGCCAGTCGGGCGTTGTTCAGCCTGGTTGCCCAGCATGGGTGGGAATTGCATCAAATGGATGTGAGCAACGATTTCCTCCATGGCTCACTAGAGGGCGAGGAGCTCTACATGGTGCAGCCTCCAGGCTTCAACGACGGCTCCGGCAAGGTCTGGAACCTGCGGAATGCCCTCTATGGCTTGAAGCAGTCACCGCGCTGCTTGAACCAAGCGATCAGCCGTATGCTTCTTAGCGGCGGCCTCCTTCACAGCTCTGCTGACCCCGTGCTATTCATCAGTCCACGAGGTCAGACTCTCGTCCCTGTCCTGGTCTATGTCCACAACCTGCTCATCGCATCACCGGATGCTCCTGCCATCCAACGGGTCAAGGACCTATTGCACGCTGCCTACCAGATGAAGGTCTTCGGGCCAGCACGAGTCTTTCTGAGCAAGGAGCTTGAGCATGATCGCTTTGTGGGCATCCTACATGTCCATCAGGCCGCCTACGTCGAGATCATGTCCAAGCGCTTCGCTGAGGACCTGCCCCTCGTGTCAAGAGCATCCTCACCCATGTCGCCCGATGGTCAGGCGATGCTCAAGAGTTCTGATCCAGCCGTGGTGGGGGAGCCAATAGATGTGATCACGTACTTGCGCGTCATTGGGTCATTGATGTTCCTGGCAACGACGATGCGTCCGGACACTACGTTTGCCGTCAAGCTCCTCACACAGTTCTCTCAGGAGCCGCGTCACCTCCACTTTGAGGCCGCAATCCGAGTGTTGCACTACGTCGTGTCCACCCCACGGCGAGGTCTCATGTTCCGTCGACAGACGTCCATTGTGGTGAAGGGATACACCGATAGTGAATGGGCAGGCAGTCCGGGCGGTAAGAGTCGCACAGGCTGGATCTTTCTGATTGGCAGCACGGTTGTGTCCAGGCGTAGTGGCAAGCAAGGGTGCATTGCACGCAGCACTGCTGAGGCTGATTACATAGCCCTTGGTTTGACGCATGTGAGAGCGTGTGGCTACGTCATCTATTGTTTGAGTTGCATCAGTCCATCGCATTCGTCACGTTGCATTGTGACAATGAGAGTGTCATGGCCATCGCAGACAATAACGGCATGCATCATACATGCACAAAGCACATCAATGTTGAGTATCACTATGTACATTCGTTGTTGCATGACGGCAGCATCAGCATTTTGTGGGTTGAGACAACACGACAGCTGGTTCACTTATTGACCAAGGCACTGAAGTGCGACTCGTTCAAGAAGGCTGTGAGTTCAGTCAGAGTGCGTCAGTGAGCTACACTCTTTGTCCTGACCTGCATCTTTATGTGCCCTGGGACAGTCTGTCTATTGAATGTGTCGCTACCCGCTTATGTACACTATGCCTGTGAGTCATGGAGGAGTGTTGGTTTTTTCGCATCTCTTACTGTGCTTTGTTGTGTCCTCCCGGCTTGTGTACATTGGCGTGCAGATGACTGACGGCGAGACTCGACGTTGCTGGAGTGTCACCCAATGGAGCCAACACACGTTGAGGCCTACACACACACTTTGCTAGAGCCTCCTCCCTGCGACAACGTGCTCAGCTCCATCCGCAGACCTCCTCGGCGATCGAGCCGCCGAAGGTCACTGGCACCGCAGATGATGTCTGCATGCGTCCAGCACTCGATCGGACTGTACCATTGTGTGTGTAGTGTCATGCTCTGCTTAGGGTCCATCTCTCATGTTGCATGGTACTGTTTGGCATCATGGACTAGCGTAGGCACTCCCTAGGTTCAAGCAGCCATAACTCATTGCTGCTATTTTTCCAGCTGTTTCTGACCGAACAACTACGTTCGCAGCATCGGTATTATGGTATGGTCTATTTTAGCTGGAAAACCTAGGCAGCAGGTTGGGGCAGCAGCGTTGTTGATGCAGCGTGCGGGCTTCCACACTCGTTGCTTAAGTCAGCTGCCCCCTCAGTTTGCTGCTCTGGAGTCTAAGTCTGGAAGCTCTGGGTTTGTTACTCAGAAACGCGCGCACCAGTGTTAGCGCCAGAGAGCAGCTGAAAACTGAAAGTGACTGATTAGGAATGAAGAATGAGCAACAATGGGAGACCCCTCCAAGTTCTAGCTCCGCCACACTAGTGTAGAACTTGTTACTCAGCTAACCAGCCAATCAGAAAATAGTCCTAGACCTATTTTCTGGCAGGCAGGGTTTTCTCGGTGAGCCCTGCCAGACTGGTCAGACTGGCCAGACGCCCGACAGCCCAAAACCCGGGCGTCGTCCGTTTTGTCTGAAAACTGGACCATACCATAATACTGACGCTGCGAACACAGTCGTGCGGTCTGAATCAGCTAGAAAAATAGCAGCAAAGAGTTATGGCTGCCCGAACCCGGGTAGTGCCTACGACAGTCAGTGATGCTAAGCAGGGCCACACAGTAGGAGACATTGACCCTAGGCATAGCATGACGATGCAGACGCAATGCCACAACCAGAAACAGAGCTGGGTGCATGGAAACATCATCTGCAGTGACAGTGACCGCCGGCGGCCCGACCGCCGAGGAGGCCTGCCGATGGAGCTGAGCGCATCGCCGGAGGGAGAAGGCTCCAGTGTGAGAACATGCGTGGAAGCTTCCTAGCAACACAGCCGCTGACTAGGCATCAGTGTCTGGTCAGACGGTGACGACAATCACAGGTCGTGCACACAACGGCAAGGGTTTGGCTAGGAGACACAAGACAAAGTGTCAAAATGCTTCAATAGCATATGCAAAGAGAAATAACAAATGACAGGTCCAAGGCATAAGTACCTGCCGCGGCGCACGGCGGGTGTCGCACGCGGCAGTCCAAGAGCTGTCCTAAAACCGGCCCAAAACCACTGTTTTGGCCGTAACTCTGTGCACACATGTCAGAATGCTACGCCGTCTGAACCTAGACGTGCAGAATCAAAAGACGGATGCTACGACTGGTCACATGCATGCATCCATCATCAGACGGTGGACATACAATGCAAAAACATGCAAATAGGGTTCATGGCCAGTCCGCCGAAAGACGCCTGCAAGCTGTAGAAAAGGCAGCAGAGAGTCCCGGCAGCATCTAGGGCTCTGGAACGGTAGTCGGCCAGCTCCAAGCCGGTAGTCCGCCGCCAGTCGTTGCACCGGTGTCACCAAGGCCCGCCTCAGGGATCTACCCGAGTATAGACACCGCCGAGTGGTCACAGTAAACTGTACACGAACGTCAAAAATCACAACACTCCCCCATGACCTGATGGTACGCATGTCCATACACGTGCAGCACTGGTACAAGCACAATAGTGAGTGACACAAACAGATGACGCACATATGCATATCCCACACTCAACCACCCTCAGGCATGGGGCATAGCCAAACAGAATGAATGGCCACCAGGAACTTTCTGCGAGCTAATGCCTTCGTCAAGAAATCAGCACACTGCATGTCAGTGCCAACCCACATGACGGAGATCACGCATCGCTCCACCAGATCACGAACCAAGTGATGCTCAATCGCAATGTGCTTTGTACGAGCATGAAAGACACTGGAGTTCTCCGCAATGGCGAGAGCACTCTAGTTGTCGCAACGCAGCACAATGGCGGGTACTGACTGCCCAAGCTCAAGAAACAAGCGCTACAGCCATACTGCCTCAGCAGCCCTTGCGCCCAAAGCAACTTACTATGCCTCCAAAAAACTACGTGCGATGCAGTCCTGCTTCTCGCTTCGCCAAGATAGAGCGGTACCACCGAGCAGAAACACGTAGCCAGTACGGCTACGCCCATCTGGGCTCCAAGCCTAGTCACTGTCAGTGTAGCCGTCAAGGACCACCGAACACTCTCGACAAAAACAGAGTCCGAGGTACGGCGTGGAGACCACGTACCGCACCACTCGCACAGCAGCATGAAGGGCTCTCGCACGTGGAGCTTGCAAAAACTGAGTATGGAGGTTGACAGCGAATGCGATGTCAAGACGCGTGGTAGTGGCCAGGTACATCAGAGATCCGATGAGACGGAGGTACAAGGTCACGTCCACTGTCTCCCCCAGCTGTGTAGGATCGTCCACCTTCAGGGCATCCTGCCCATCGAGTGTGAGAGGTGTGGAAGCAGAGCGCACTGCACCAAGGAGATCGCTAAAGCGCTCCCCGATAACTCGTGCGTATCGGGCCTGATGCAACAACAGTGTCCGATGTCTGTGATCTCGCACGATCTCCATACCGAGAAACACCGATATAGGACCAGGGTCCTTCATCCTGTAGGTAGTCTGCAGGACAACCTTGGCCTCCTTCACGACCTCCAAGGACGGAGACGTGATCAGAAGGTCATCGACATAGACCAAGATGGCGGTGAACCGCTCGAGTGTCGCTAGAATGAACAGAGAGGGGTCTGCCTCACTCTGTACGTATCCTGCACAAATCAAAGTGCCAGTGATCTCCCGGTTCCAACATCGTGGAGACTGCTTGAGGCCATACAAGGACTTGCGCAAGCGCCAGACCTTGTCACCGTCCTCAAAGCCCGGTGGCTGAGCCACGTAAATCTCCTCATCCAGAGAGCCATGGAGGAACGCATTGTTCACACCCATCTGATGCAGTTCCCAATCATGCTGAGCCACTACACCGAACAGAGCTCGAGCTGAGTTCATGCGGCCGACAGGGGCAAAAGTGTCAGTGTAATCGACTCCCTCAATCTGAGAGTACCCCTTGACGACCAAGCCGGCCTTGTAGCGTTCCAGTGAGCCATCCAGTTTCACCTTTTTGCGAATGGCCCACTTGACCTGAATAGCCTTCCCCCCAGGAGGAAGGTCGACAAGCTCGTAGACTCTGTGCTCTCGCATAGCGCGAAGCTCATCCTCGCACGCAGCACGCCAAGCGTCAGCATCATGTGATGAGAGAGCCTCTCTCAGTGTGCTCGGGTCGGGCGCCATAAAGGGAGAACTCTGCATGGCAAGTGCACACGGCTCAGTGCCGGGCCTCACGACCACGAGATCAGCTGTTGTGTCACAGGCAAAATGGAACTCGCGAGTGACGAGGTCGTGCCCTACGGGGCACGCTGGATGTACCTCTGTGAGCTCAGTGCAGTCACTTAGGCCTAGGGCCTTTGTGCCGGGGGTCACCACTCGCGATGCTACGAGAGGAGCGCCTGGATCCGGGGCCCGACGCTTGCTGAGCTCCGGAATCTAGTGGTCGAAGACAGACACCGGGCTCACGGGAGTAACCTAAGGTCAAAGAACGCACCTCAGGCTCAGGGACAGATGTGACCGCAGCTGGTGAGGGCTGAAACGAGACAGCCGGAGACGCCGTGTGAGGAGATGCGTGTGTGGGGAACACGGGGCTGGGTGTGACAGCTAGAGCGGGCAAGACTGGACCTGACACTGAGGCAGGAGTACAAGCCGAAGTAGGAACGGGAGTGGGCGAGGCTGGATCTGATACAGAAGGGGTGCCGACAGACGCAGGTGCTGGTGCAGAAGGAGGCATGGGAACAGAGGTACCTGTGTGGTGTGAAACAGGCTGGACAAGCGAGATCTCTGGACCAACGGCAATGATCGCCGGATCATCAAGGGCCGGAGGCCGAGAGGGGGCTCAAGCGGACACATCCGCCTTATGAGGAATGCTCGCTGGCGTGGAAGTCTCCCCCATCCGCCGAGAACCCTCACAGGAAGGAACATGGGTGGCGAAGAGTGTTGTGATCAAAGTCAAGTCACGGTAGGTGAGAGACTCGAAAAACAGCGCGTCGTGGGACTCAATGACGCGACGACGAGTAGGGTCCCAGAAGCGCCAGGCCTTCGACCGCGGGGAAATGCCTATGAAGACACACAATCGGCCCCGAGATGAGACCTTGGACCCCTGCTGGTCCTCGGTGTACCACACGGAGGCCAGAGAGCCCCAGACGCGAGCGAGATGAAGGTTAGCACGGTGCCCAAACTAGAGCTCGTACGGTGTGATTTGGTCCGGAAGCGGACAGTGCGGGAGGCGGTTCCAAACCCAAGTCATGTAGGCGAAACCCTCAAAGACAAAAGACTCCGGAGACCGCACTCAGACCGCATGGCGCAAACCGCATCCTCCATGGTGCGGTTCCAGCGCTCAGATACACCGTTCTGCTGGGGGGTAGCAGGAGCGGAGACTTGGTGGAAAATCCCGTGCTCAGCAAAGAACGAGTCCATCTCGCCAAGGAAATTGTCGCCGCGATTCGAGCAGAAAGTATGTAGCGTGTGGCGGGACTGACGCTCAGCCATCACTAGCCAGAGTCAAACCGCAAGGGCGGCGTCACTCTTATGATGCAGGCTGTAGACCCACCGCATCCAGGTAAAGTCGTCAGTCAGAGTCAGAACATGCCGACCCCTCTCAGACAGGGACTTGATCGGGAGAGGGCCAACAAGGTCTGAGTGAACTAGCTCGAGAGGCCGAAGCGCTCGGGAACGAGAGTCAGGGTAGGTGCACCGGTACATCTTCCCCTGAGCGCATAAAAGACAGTCAGTCTTGGGTGGCTTCTCGAAAGAAGCCACGTCAAGACCGAGAGCGGGATGTGTTCGAATGAGCTTTGACACGGTGTCGGAGCCCACATGACACAGACGACGATGAAGCAACCTCTGGTGTTCCAAAGATAGAACACCAGTGACAAAGACACGATCGGAGGAAGAGGAAGAGCAAGGGGAGTAGGGCCGAGCGATGCGATACAGATCATCTATGACTGAAGCACGCAGGACGACATTGCGGGTGTCAGTAGCAGTCACAGTCGTTGAGTCAGCTGTATGCTCCACAGAGAGACCCATCAAGGTGCAGGCATGCACAGAAAGCAAGCTGAGCTCAAGATCAGGCACAAACAACACGTTGGAAAGATACAAGGGGCCAGACGGACCATCGAAGCATACAACCCCAACACCATGGACTGGCAAGGACTGACCAGACCCTGTACGAACGGAACGGACAGATGCGACAGGACCGAGAACAACAAAGTCACTACGACAGCACGTCATGTGATGGGTGGCACCAGAATCGATGATCCAAGTGCCACCGGAGTCACGGCTGGTGGACGTCACTGTACAACGAGCAATGGAATACTCGGCATCAGAGGGACGCTGAGTCATCAGTGGGGAAGAACGACGCACAACAAAAAGATGAGACTCATGAATCCACTCGGTGCAGTTAGGCCCATCATCATCACATGCAGACTGTGCTCCCCCACACGTGTCATCACGAGCCACAGGAACGGACGAACAAGCAGTCTGTGAACCACCCGACGATGACAACACACTCGCACCTCCCTGAAAATGGAGCGCCAGAAGGTGGCGAAGCTCGGCGATGGTACGGTCGTGCGGGTCCGGATCGCTACTGCTCGCCGGTGACGAGGCAGGAATAGCTGCAGTCGTGGCCGTCGCGCGTCTGGAGGAGGATGCGGGTGACGTGCCAGACGTGGAACGGAGAGCATGAGCAGCCTGGAGCCCACGAGTGATCCGTGCCCAGTCAAGCAATTGCTGGCACTCGGTGTAGCGATGGGCGCCTCCACAGTTGTAGCAGTGCACAAAACGGCCACTGCTACCACTGAATGACGACTGCTGCTGACCTGATCAACGCTTCCTATTCTTCTTCTTGCCCTGGGCGGCTGCTACAAAACCCTGTATCTGCGTGGGTGTAGACGGGGTCGAAGAGGAAGAGGAAGATGAGGAAGTGATGGAGGAGGAAGAGGGAGACTACAGGAGGGAAGATGGTGGTGATGCAATGGCTGCTGCAGCAAGGGAAGTCTCCTGATGGGCTACGGCTGCCTCGCGGGCTGAGGTCACCTGAAGGAAGAGCTGATGCACCCAAGGAAGCAGCTCCAGAGTGGCTGAGAAGGGCTCGAGGACAGCGTCGCTGTACCGTGTGAAGATGTCGGTGTACTCGAGGTGAACTCCAAGCATAATCGTACGAAGCGCCCACAGTTGTGTGCCTCCTGGGGTCCCCAAGCGCATGTAGATGCACATGGCGCATCACCAGTAATCCGCTGCACGCTCCGCAGGCCCCTGACGGAGCGAATGGAAAGCACGAATGTGTGATGCACGAGTGGCGTGCGTCTCTGCGGCAAGCAGGGATAAGGCCAGATCCCAACCTCCACGGAGATCGGCGCCGGTGTCTGTGCCAGCCTCGCCAAGGAAGGGGCAGAAGTCGACGACGTTCTCGCCTGGCATGGCGTAGAGGAGTCCGCGCATGGCCCAGGTTGCTTTCAGTACCTGTGCTAGGTCTGTAGGCTGGTACGGGCTGTGGTAGTAAGGCCACACTCCCTCAGAAGTAGCCCACACCTGAAACAGGATCTCCCAGCAGTCGAAGCCATCCTCACTGATGTACCGTGGAGGTGGTGCCTCAAAATCCTTGGGCTGCCGCTCCGTGGGGAGAGCAACCACAGGCTGAGTAGGACAAGAGACGGGAAAGACTCCTGGAAGAGGATGGTCACCGGGGTAGTCAGGTGACGATCGTATCGGGGAAAACGGAGGAGATCGGGTGCCCGTCTGCAGCTGACGGAGGCGCTCCTGAAGAACTCGAATCTCCTGAGCCGGGGAATCATCCGTAATGCCTGGCATGAGTGGCTCATCATCAAGGAGGTCAGCAGGTGGTGGGACAGGTCGAGCGCCNGGTCTGTAGGCTGCTACGGGCTGTGGTAGTAAGACCACACTCCCTCAGAAGTAGCCCACACCTGAAACAGGATCTCCCAGCAGTCGAAGCCATCCTCACTGATGTACCGTGGAGGTGGTGCCTCAAAATCCTTGGGCTGCCGCTCCGTGGGGAGAGCAACCACAGGCTGAGTAGGACAAGAGACGGGAAAGACTCCTGGAAGAGGATGGTCACCGGGGTAGTCAAGTGACGATCGTATCGGGGAAAACGGAGGAGATCGGGTGCCCGTCTGCAGCTGACGGAGGCGCTCCTGAAGAACTCGAATCTCCTGAGCCGAGGAATCATCCGTAATGCCTGGCATGAGTGGCTCATCATCAAGGAGGTCAGCAGGTGGTGGGACAGGTCGAGCGCCTGTCACGGGTGCCTGAGCCGACTGCTGGGTAGAGACCGCGACGCGGGCAGCTCCCTCAGAAGCCCGCTGAGGAGTCGTGGACTGAGCACGCAGAAGCTCAGTCAGTGAGCGGATAGCGTCAGTCTGCTCTCTCTGGAGGTGACGCATCTCATCCTGCTGGCTTTGCAGGTCCTCAATGGCCGACGAGCGTGGACTCAGTACACCAGACGAAGAGGAGGAGGGGTCGCCTGGTCCCTTCTCCTTGTTGTCGGACAGGCTCATGTCGCCGCTCAGTATGGGGCGACATGTCAAGTTTGTCGGATTTCAAAACCGTCAGCGTTTCTCGAGGAGTTGAGACGCTGGCAACTTTTGACTGTCCGGCCAAAAAAATTGGCTAAGTATGGTGCTGACATCAGCAGGTGGTTGCTGACGTCAGCACGACCTGATGACGTCAGCAAACAAAATTGCTGATGTCAGCTCGCCTCCCCTTCCCCCTTTTATTTTTTTTTTCTTCTTTCTTTCTCGCGACTCTTTGCGAGCGTGCAGCCGCTCCGTGGCGGCTGCGTGGAAGCCGTGCGGAAGCTGCATAGCAGCTTCGGCTCAGCTGCTGCTGCAGCTCTGCTGTCAGCTGCAGCAGAAGCTGTGTAGCTGCGTATGCAGCGGTGGCAGCAGCGGCTGCGCTGCTGCTGTTGCTGCTGCTGCTGCGCGCTGCTGCTCGCTGCCGCCGCCGCACGCTATTGCTGCTGCCAGTGTTGCGCTCCTGCAGCTGCTGCTGCCACTGCTGCCCTGCTTTTGCCGCTGCTGCTGCTGCGCTGCTGTTGCCGCCGCTGCTGCTGCGCTGCTGCTGCCGCCGCAAGTGCTACGCTGCCGTTGCCGCCACTGCTGCTGCGCTACTGCTGTAGCCGCTGCTACTGCTGCCAATGCGGCTGTGGATGGCGGCTACGCTCACTGCAGCCACCACGCACCGCTGTTGCTGCTGCTACATTGCTACTGCTGCCTCTGCTGCTGCTGCTGGCGCGGTGGCAACAGCGCTGCTGCGATCTCACGTGGTGGATGAGGGCTGCGCCGACTGCAACCGGCTGTCTCCAACAGGCCCCCAAGGTATCTGCTGCAGCGGTGACTCTCACTGCTGCTGCTTTGCTGTGTCTCTGCTACACAGCTCAATGAGAACATTCTCACTGCTCTGATACCATGAGAAAATGTGTGGAAGCTTCCTAGCAACACAGCCGCTGACAAGGCATCAGTGCCTGGTCAAACGATGACGACAGTCACATGTCGTGCACACAACGGCAAGGGTTTGGCTAGGAGACACAAGACAAAGTGTCAGAATGCTTCAATAGCATATGCAGAGAGAAACAACAAATGACAGGTCCAAGGCATAAGTACCTGCTGTTGGTTTTTTCGTGCATTTCTCATTTGTACTCCGTTGTGTCCTCCCGGCTTGTGTACATTGGCGTGCAGATGACTGACGGCGAGACTCGACGCTGCTGGAGTGTCGCTTGGTGGAGCAGACGCATGTTGAGGCCCACTCACAGTTCGTTGGAGCCTCTTCCCTCCAGCGTTGCGCTCAGCTCCATTGACGGGACTCCTCGGCGGTCGGCCCGCCGGCCGTCACAGGCACTGCAGAGACTGACTGCATGCGCCCAGTACTGTCCTTAGTCGTGGCGTTTCTCCTGTAGCGTCGTGCTGTGCCTAGGGTCCTTGTCTTATGCTGTATGGCCCTGTTTGGCATCCCTGACTGTCATAGGCATTGCCTGGGTTCAGGCCGCCATAACTCCTCGCTACTATTTTTCTAACTGATTCTGACCGCACGGCTGCGTTTGCAGCGTGGGTATTATGGTATGCTCCAGTTTTCAGGCAAAACGGACGACGCCAGGGTTTTGGGTTGTCGGTCGTCTGGCGGGCCTCACCAAGAAAACCTGCCAGCCTGAAAATAGAGCTATTTTCTGATTGGCTGTTGAACTGAGTAACAAGCTCTACGGAGCTGGGGGGAGGCTAGTTCTTGGAGGGGTCTCCCATTGTGTCTCATTGTTCATTACTAATCAGTTGCTTTCAGTTTTCAGCTGCTTTCTGGCGCTAACACTGGCGCGTGCCTTTCTGAGTAACAAACCCAGAGCTTCCAGAGTTAGACTCTAGAGCAGCAGACTGAGGGGGCAGCAGAGTTAAGCAGTGAGCGTGGAAGCCCGCACGCTACATCAACAACGCTACTGCCCCAACCTGCAGCCTCGCAATTCTGTTTTGGTATCAGAGCCATAGCGTAGCAGCAGCAGCAGAAGACTGGCGTACAGGTGCCAGACAACGCCGGCGGGTCTCCATACGCCCCAGTGCAGGGGAAATGCTGCCGGATTTTTCCCGGCAGCATTGACCCGCCTGGTGTCGGCGTCAAAATTTTTCCCACGGCCACTGGGCCAGGGGAAATGCTGCCGGATTTTTCCGGCAGCACTGACCCCCACGTTTGACGCAAGGAGGTGAGCAGCCGGCCACGTCGGGCGCTTGCAGGCAACGACGCACGTGGCGACGTCCTCCAGGTGTGACTGACAGCAGCAGCGTGCAACTGCAGCAGCAGCTTACCGCAGCCACGAGCAGTGGCAGCAGTTGCCAGCAGCAGCAGCACAGAGCAGCAGCTGGCAGCAGCAGCAGCTCGCAACAGCAGCAGAAGCTCCTTGCAGCAGCAGTAGCAGCTCCTTGCAGCAGTAGCAGAGAGCAAGCAGCTACATCAAGCAACAGTTGCAGCAGCGTGCAACAGTAGCAGCAGCAGGCTGCAGCCGCCGCAGCAGCGAGCCGCAGCAGCAGCAGCAGCTGCCCGCAGCGGCTGTTGCTGCTCGCAGCCCGCAGCGAGCAGCAGCTCGCTACTCCCAGCGAGCAGCAGCTCGCTGCTCGCTACTAGCGAGCAGCACCCCGCTACTCATTGCCAGCGGGCAGCAGCCCGCTGCTCGCAGCAGACAGCGGGCTACTGTCCGCTGTGACAGGAAAAAGCGAAAACAAAAACAAAAAAAAATCCCCCAACCCCGCAGCTCCCAGTAGCAGCCCGCAGCAGTAGCGAGCTACAGCTGTAGCACGTAGCAGCTGCAGCACTGTGCAGCAGCAGCAGCAAGCTGCAGCAGCCACAGCCGCCGTAGCAGCTCGCAGCAATAGCAGCTGCAGCTGCAACTACAGCCGCAACAGCATCAGTAGCAGCTGTAGCCAAAGCAGAAGTAGCAGCAGCAGCAGCAGGAGCAACAGCACCTGCATCAGCAGCAGCAGCAGCTGCATCGAAAGTTACACCAACATCTGCAACAGTAGTAGCAGCAGCAGCCGCAGCAGCAACCGCAGCAGCAGCAGCAGCGGCAGCACCAACAACCGCGGCTGCAGCCCCACAACAGCGGCTGCATCAACCGCTGCTGACGTTAGCGGTCGTCCGCTGACGTCACTACTGTCGTCACTACTGACGTCATCAACCAAAAAAACAACAAAAAAGGGGGACAACAGTAGCACTGCACACGCAGTAGCCTCTGCTGACGTCAGCCATCCTCGGCTGACGTCACTGCTGACATCAGCAGCACAAACAAAAAAAAACAAAAAAAAGTAAAAAAAACAAGGGGCACCAAACAAGGGACACTCAACCATGGCTGATAGTCCCGNCAGCCCCACAACAGCGGCTGCATCAACCGCTGCTGACGTTAGCGGTCGTCCGCTGACGTCACTACTGTCGTCACTACTGACGTCATCAACCAAAAAAACAACAAAAAAGGGGGACAACAGTAGCACTGCACACGCAGTAGCCTCTGCTGACGTCAGCCATCCTCGGCTGACGTCACTGCTGACATCAGCAGCACAAACAAAAAAAAACAAAAAAAAGTAAAAAAAACAAGGGGCACCAAACAAGGGACACTCAACCATGGCTGATAGTCCCGGTGAGGAGGGGTCCTCCTCTGTTGGATGGACCCATACCCACCCTTTCTTGCAGCGCCTGCAGCGGCAGCAGCAGCAGTAGTCGCCGCCGCAGCAGCAGCAGCAACAACAGCAGCAGCAGCAGCAACAGCAGCAGCGGCAGCAACAGCAGCAGCGGCAGCAGCAGCCGTAGCAGCAGCAGTCGCCGCAGCGACAGCAGCAATAGCAGCAGCAGCAACAGAAGCAGCAACAGTACCAGCAGCAGCGGTAGCAGCAGCAGTAGCAGCAGCAGCAGTAGCAGTAGTAATACCAGTAGCAACAGCAGCAGCAGCAGTCCACTGGTGTCATTGGCGGCAACCCTAACTCCCTCGTTGCTCTTCAGTAACAGCTCGCCGCCTTGACGTAGCAGCTTGCAGCGTTACAGCCAGTGGCCTCCCACTCTGCCACCAGTTTGCTACCGTCGTTCATCCCTCCAGGGCACGCCAGACCAGCTGTGTCTGCTGCCACATACTACCTGGCACAGTAGCAGACTCAGCGCCAGCGGCAGACAGTGCCCTCCGTCCTTGGCCCCACTCTGGGTGCCGGCCGCAGACAGAAGGACTTTGAGACGCCGCCGCCGCCGCTTCAGGTCGGCGAGCAGTTCCGGAGCTAGGAGCTCAGCTTCCGGATCTGGGCGCAAGGTGAGGGCCTGTGGGCATACTACACCCTCCCTTATGACTCCACCCAGGCCGACCAGGTGTATGACGCTGGTCGCGCCGTCCGTGCCCTTGTCCCAGTTGCCCCTCTAGTTTCCCGTCTGGCCCTAGAGCCTTTCCTTGGCGACATCACCGCTGGCGACATTCCAGACCCTACAGCCGTGTGGCACGTCCTCACCAGGCCCCATCGCTTGTCCAGCGACGCTGAGATCAGCCGTCTGCTCCGGGAGTTCAACTCCCTGCACATGGGGGAGACCGAGACGGTCACTGCCTACTTGCAGCGGGCGGAGGACATCCTTTGTCGTCTCGGCAAATCTGCTCCGAACCCTCTGTCCGCGCTTCTCACCATCAAGCGCGGTGCCACCAGCGCGTACGCGGACGTCTTCGTACACTACCCCCAGGACGTCCTCTCCACCATGGCGGCCCAGGGCACCCTCATGCCCTGGGCATACGAGCTCTTCTTCTGCATTGAGGAAGCTCGCCAGGAGTCCCAGCTCCATCGTATGGAGGCTCTTGCATCCCTTGCCGTCGCCTCCCCTGCCGCTGCCTCCGTGGCCGTCGCCTCCCGCGCCGCAGCTACCTCATCGTCTTCGGGGACAAAGAAGAAGCGACAGAACAAGAAAGGCAAGGGTCCGCCGCAATAGCAGCAGCAGCAGTCGTCGACCGGGTCCAGCGGTGGTGGATCGGTCTGCCACAACTGTGGCTAGCCCGGGCACGGGTGGTACACGTGCCCTCTCCCGACGGACGAGGCGCGTGTCATCGCCGCCCTGCATCGCCAGTGGGAGCGCCATCTCGCCTCTGCCGCCGTCGCTACTACTGGCCCTGACACTCCGACCTCGTCCAGCAACTCTACCACTCCGACAGCTCCACCTGTCCCGCAGACACCCGCGCCGCAGTACTACCCACAGCCATCGACGCTTCCGCTTCCTTCGCCGGCTCAGCCATCCTACTACCCGAGCTTCGATGCTGTCACTCTGCACTCTGTCTACACTCCCGGGCCGTCCTCCCGTGAGCGTTAGCTGGAGCAGTTCATCACGCTCCAACTTGGCCTGCCTCGTCCTCCTCCCCAGGGAAGTGCGAGTTGCGTCACCTCCTGCCCTCCTGCCCAGCCCTACATGAATGAGACTGAGCTGCGGTCATGTCCCGTTTCCTCATCTGTCTCGTCGTCTCCCGTGGTCTCCTCCACCCCCTTCCTCGACGATATTGCGTGGCTTAACGATTGGAAGTCTCGTTTCGCGCCTCCTTCCACCGCATCCGCGTCCCTTGCTTGCTGCCATGTGACCGTTAGCAATCTGGCGACCCCTGTCCAGGACCCTGCTGAGACCTGGATCATCGACTCCGTGGCGACGCATCACATGACGGCCTCTCGCGAGGCCTTCAGTATGCTCGGTCCTGTAGGCGATGTCTCCGGTGTCCGGACGGGCTCCGGACAAGTGTTGCCTGTCCGTGGTGTTGGCGTCGTTCGTTTTCGTGGTCCTGCCGGTGACGTCTTTCTGACCGATGTCCTCTTTGTCCCTGGTCTCAAGCTCAGCCTCGTGTCCGTGACTGCACTTGACCGCATGAGCATGGACGTTGTGCACTCGCGTGGTGTTGGCACTGTGTCGTTGCGTCCGTCTGGTCTTGTCGTACTGCACGCCACCGCACGTGGCAACCTGTGGCATGTTCCTCGCCTCTCCTCTTCTCCTCCTGTCTCTTCCCCGTCGGCCACCACAGGCCATGTGTTTGTCACCAGTACGCTTTCTCCTCAGCACATCTGCCTCTTGCACCACCGCCTTTGCCACGTTCACTCCGCCGCTGTAGAGAGCATGCTCCGCACCCAGCCGGCCAAGGGCCTTGACCCCAAGACTTTCCCTCTCCCGTGCCCCACTGAGTGCATTAACTGCACTCAGGGGAAGATGCACCGGTCCACGTACCCCTTGTCTTCCAATGTGCATCCGCCCCTCTCGACCTTGTCCACTCGGACGTCATGGGCCCTCTCCCCACCGCGTCCGTCGGTGAGCATGGCCGCTATGTCCTCACCCTTATGGACGACTATTCTCGCTACCGCTGGGTCTTCTGCCTCCGGCAGAAGAGCGATGTAGCCCGAGCCATTCAGGATTGGCTTGTCCTCACGGAGCGCGAGTGTGGCCGCCCTCTTCGCCGCTTTTGCTCCGATCGCGGTGGAGAGTACATGGGTGAGGCCACGACTTTTCTCGCCTCTCGCGGGATCCACCATGAGATGTATGCGCCCTACACACCCGCCCAGAACGGCGTCTCCGCGCGGTGGAACCGTACCATGGCGGATGCCGTCCGCACCATGCGGGTTGATTCCGGTCTCTTCGATGGCTTCTATTTTGAAGCCATGGCCTACATGACCTGGGTCTGGAACCGGATTCCCCACGGTCCCCTTCCCCGCCAGTCCACGCCATACCAGCACTGGTGCGGTCGACGCGCTAACCTCCGCCCGGCTCGCGTTTGGGGCTGCGTGGTCATTGTGTGGCTGCCTGCCCCACAACAGGGCGGCAAGCTCGCCCCCCGCGGACGCCCCTGCACCTTCCTCGGTGTGCCTTGTCAGTCCAAGGCTTGGCGCTTCTGGGACCCTTCGCGACACTACATCGTAGAGTTGCACGATGCCCTCTTCTTCGAGGACCTGTTTCCCCGTGACCTCATCCGCTCCGGCTCATCCGTGTCCCTCCCTTCGCGTGGGGGAGTGGTGAGTCTGTCCTCCATCCTGTCGCTTCCAGGTGACACATCACTCCGTCCCTCTGAGCCGGTAGCCCCTGTCGCGTCCTCTGGCCCCCCCGGGCCAGCAGTTCCAGTCGCGTTCACTGGCCCCTCCGGGCCGGCAGCCCCAGTCGCGTCTGCTGGCCCCTCCGGGCCAGCAATCCCCGTCGCGTCCTCTGGCCCCCCCTGGCCAGCAGTCCCAGTCGCGTCCGCTGGCCCCTCCGGACCAGCAGTCCCCGTCGCGTCCGCTGGCCCCTCCGGGCCAGCAGTCCCCGTCGCGTCCGCTGGCCCCTCTGGGCTAGCAGCCCCAGTCGCGTCTGCTGGCCCCTCCAGGCCGGCAGCCCCAGTCGCGTCCGCTGGCCCCTCCGGCCCAGCAGCTCCTGTCACCTCCGCTGGCCCCTCTGGGCCAGCAGCCCCAGTCGCATCTGCTAGCCCCTCCGGGCCGGCAGCCCTAGTCGCATCCGCTGGCCCCTCCGGCCCAGCAGCTCCTGTCACCTCCGCTGGCCCCTCCGGGCCAGCAGCACCTGTTGCATCTGCTGGCTCCTCCGGGCTGACAGCCCCAGTCGCGTCCGCTGGCCCCTCCGGCCCAGCAGCTCCTGTCACCTCCGCTGGCCCCTCCGGGCCAGCAGCGCTTGTCGCATCTGCTTGCTCCTCCGAGCCGACAGCCCCAGTCGCGTCCGTCGGCCCGTCGGACTCAGTGCCATCTCCTGCCCGACCGCGCTACACACGTGGCCCAGGCGGCGGCCTCCGACCTCGGCCGACAGTGAGCGCACAGACATTCGCACCGACTCCCGTGGCGCCTCGACCCCCTTTGGCTCCACGTGTCTCCTCCACTCCCACGGTCGTGAGTGGAGACCCTGGCACATAGGCTCTCGGCCTGACCACTTCGGCTATCATCTCAGACCTTCACCCGGGCTCTGTACTGGGCTACACCATGCTTCATCACGAGCATCGGCAGGCTGTCGTGGCTGCATTCGCCCGCATCCCACCTGGAGCTCGTGACGCACACGCCCTCTCAGTCCGGTCCACAGCACGCCCGGAGGACCCAGCCACCCTACGCGAGGCTCGAGCCTCTCCTGAGGCCGCACATTGGGATGCTGCCTGCGCCGAGGAGATCGCTGCTCTCCGGCAGCACCACGTGTATGACCTCGTCGACCTCCCTCTAGGTCGGAAGGCCATTTGTGCCAAGTGGGTCTTTCGGCGCAAGTGGAAGCCTGACGGGTCCTTGGACAAGTACAAGGCCCGCCTCACAGCAAAGGGGTTTGCTCAGGTCCCTGGGATCGATTACGACCAGATCTTCGCCCCAGTCGGTCGGTTCTCCACTAG
>SZWC01002605.1:122826-146162 GCA_023375785.1 Penium margaritaceum
CCCCCCCCCCCCCCCCCCCTTTTAGCTGCGACGTCCCGGCCCGCGTGCGAATGTGGCCCGGAGACGGTGGTAGAGGCCGTCGATGAGATGATCGACGTCTTAGAGGTTGTCGTAGGGTTCCCACCTATAGTGCGCGGCACCGTAGCCGTGCCACTTGACGGGATGTTATGTCGTCTTGCGTCGTCGTCAGTGGCTGAGGATGTCCTCGATAACGTACTTCGTGTTTTCGTCCACTTGAACAGGAGGCGGAGGAGGGTAAGGGCGCACACCAAATCCACGATCCAAAAATCCAAATCCGGAATTCCGGATTGGGATCCGGATCCGCGGATCCGGATCCAGATTGGCGATCCGATCCGGGAACCACGGATCTCACGGCCCAGGGTAGGGGCGGGGGGTGGGAGGGAGAGTGGGCGAAAATGCAATCAGAGACCCCGTTCACCACCCAGCACTTCAAAACTTCAAAGCGAGGAATCCTATCCCTCGCTGGAATCCACAAGCGGACCAGTCATGGAACACCATGTCTTCGCAGGGTGGTTATACCAGAGCCGTTCAACGGCTTGCCGCGGCATGTCCTTTCTGCCACCTCATACAAATGTGCACACATGTACTGCACTACATGCTATTCTTGCCACCTGTATGTTGTACTTCAGCACTCATCATGCACTTCATCCCTGGTTTGTATGCACGAACCTCGGGAGGAATGTCTCACGAGTACGCCGCCTCGTTAGCGAGCAATGCCGGCGCAATGACAAGCCACCGCATGTGCAGCACAGGTGGGGCTCTGTCATTGTCAGACTGCCGCCATGAAGCACATGATGTGCGTCATGTTGCGTTGTATGTTAGACATTGTGACAGTTTCAGGGGCAAACCTAGTATTCCATTCGGTTTATTGTGGGATACAAAAGTAACCCGACATGTAAGCTTCAGGAATCCCTCATTTGTGTACAAGCCGCATGTTGGAAACCTTGTTTTAGTCAAAATTTTGGCATCAGATTGTGTTGTGGAGCACATATTGAAAATACAAGCTTACAATACAAACGATGGAAGTTTGTACAGTGTGCATAACACTAAACTTTGCCACTTTATTCACAAACAGACGCCACGTCGAACATTGGGAATTAGGTTTGGAGGGTATTTTCTTCATTTATGTGTCTGGGCTCAGTACTACACCATGCAAGACTTCGCGTCGGAGTCTCCACCTCCGTCGAGTCTTCCCCTCGCTTTTTGTCTCGTCTCCCAGGCAGGCGGACGTCTCTTGTCTTGAGACGCCCCCCTGTTCTATGTCGCTTTGATGCCTTAGCCATTTCCAGCAGCGAAAACTATCCGGCCAGCACCATGGCTGACCCTGCTAAGGACCCGCTGGATGAAAGCGACGACGATAACGAAAAGCAGGAAGATCCCTCAAGGAAGCACAAGCATGAAGACCCTAGTGTCATCTGGACCGCGTTTACCCGGATGGCTGACCAGCTTGTCGACGACCCGAGAGCAAAGTGCAACTTGTGCCCTGCCAACTTTTCCTGCAAGGATGGCTGCACCAGCAACATGTGGAAGCACATGCGCTTGTCCCACAATGCATCATAGAAGAAGTTGAAGGAGGAAGCAACCTTGCTCGCGTTGAAGAAGGAAACTGCCAACGTCGTGGCAGTGGTGATCGAGGACACCAACACCAACCCAGAAAACACAGTGATTGCGTTCGGCGTTGCGGCAGTGGGTGCAGTCTTCGATAAGTGCTACTTCCAGACATGCATCTGGAAGCACGTCATCGACAAAAATGTCTCCTTCCTCGCCATGGAGTCCACGTGGCTGCAGCAGGCATTCTGGCATGCCAACCCTGCGGCGGGTCTACCTGGGCGCATGACCATCTCGTGGCACATCGTCATCGCTACTGCAGCTTTCTGGGCCCGCATCAAGACCATGCTCGCAGAGGTAACAAGTGCCATCAGCTTCACAACTGATGGCTGGAAGGGCAAGAATCGTATGAAGTACCTGGGCGGGACCGCCCATTGGATCGATGATTGGAAGTTGAAAACCATGGCTATGTCCTTCCCCTCTGTTCCAGAAGCTCCCACTGCTGTAAACCTATTTGAATTCTTCTCCACTGCTCTGAAGTCGTGGGGTGTGTGGGACAAAGTTTTCTGCTTGACTGTGGACAATGAAAGTACAAACGACTCCATGATCGATAACCACATCATTCCCTCTGACTGCTCTTTAGAGAAGGAGGGGCACATCCGATGCCTCGGACACATCGTGAACCTTGTTGTGAACGACTTGATGAAGATTCAGGCTATGGGTGACACCAAGTGGAAGGCGAGGGCCATAACTGTGTTTGCAACACGCTCCACACCACGTGAGCACAGCCTCATCAACACTGCCACAACTGCCGACATCAACTACGAGTCTCTGCATCTTGATACAGAGACTCGGTGGAACTCGACGCTAGACATGATGGCGCGAGTGCTAAACTTGAAGCCCATCCTACCAGCATGGCTGGGACGGAGAGCAGCTGAAGCCCACTTTCGATGAGTGGATCCTCATGGCGCTGCTGACTGTCATCTTGAGGCCCTTCAAGGCCTACACAGATGATGTCAGCGGCTCCAAGTACCCAACATTGAACCTAGTCATCCCGTTCTTTGAGACGATGCTGGAAAAGTTGCATGGCTGGCAAGTGGCTCTGGCTGCCAAGGAAAAGAGCAGGAGGAGGGGCGCGGCCGGCAGGTTGAATGCAAGAGAGCAGCTACTTCTGGATATCCAGAAAGGTCTAAGAAACTCACAGAGCAAGCTGCAGAAGTATGCACGCCTACTGAGTCAGCAGCATGTGCTGCCACCGCAGCTGATCCCCGCTTTTGGCTACGGTTTCATGAGTGCACCCACAAGCTCATGGGCATCTCCTCTGCAGCCAAGCTCCACATCAAAGTCTTACAGTTGCTCCAGCCATTTTTTTGCAAAGGCGGAGGAGCAGCGGATGGCTAAAGTGGCAGCAGCAGCTGCAACAGAGACAACTAGTGCTTCTACCGGTGGGGAATCCACTGCAGCTGGTCTCGGCCTACAAAGCCAGGAGACCGCTACTTCGTCTTCAACTGCAATTGGAACATCAGCAGCTGCAACAGCAGCTGCCTCATCTGCCAGTGCATCAGTTGGAGCTACATCTGCCGCAGCTGCTGGCCGCCAGTTGCGTACTTGGCCTCAACAGCAGCAACAAGATGACGATGAACTCCTTGAAGCTGCTCTTGCTGATCCCATGACGGACCTCTTTGAGGTTCTAGAACCACTGCCAGCTCAGACACAGCAACTCTGCTCCTTGGAAGAGGAGGTGGAGCAGTGGGGCAAGTAGGAGAAAAAAGGTCCAAAGTGCCATATTCTTAAGCACTACAGGAAGCTCAAGCTGCAACGCAAGTTTCCCACACTTGTGCTTGCTGCCATGGATGCTTTTGCCGTGCCAGGCACATCCACACCCTCTGAACGCCTGTCTTCGCTTGGCAGGCACGTCATCACCGACTTTAGACACTCGATGGCGCATCTGACGGTGGAGAATCTTCTGACGATGAAGTCGTGGATCAATGAGGCGTCCTTGCGGGAACTCCCCGTGAGCTGACATGGGATGGTGGCTAAGGAGTTTGCAGACGAGGAAGCACGGATAAACGAGCTGCGGCATCAGGCTAGGGCTTCAAACCTGGCTGGAGCATCAGCAGAAGAGCTAGAGGGGTTGTTGCTGTTTGTGAACAAGGAGGATGAGGACATGGATCTTGTAGATGGAGGGGATGATAGAGAAGCAGGAGATGGTGATGTCCTAGAGATGACCTGAAAATAAGATTCATACCCTCTTCACTTTTTACACTTGTTTCTTTTCCCTTGCTGAACCAATACTGTTCATGAAACATGCATAGTTCAAGCTCAAATGTGACCGGCAGAATGTTTTTCATGCTCACTTGGTTGTTTTCTTTTCATTCTCACGATGACATATAAATGCAATAGCATAATGGGTATTCTCGGAAAGTCAAATAGAGGCACAATGATGGAACTCAATACACATGCTCAGTCGGTGTACTCAAAGTGTCAAATGTATACGATGTTTTGCAGGAATGTGCAATGTGCACATGACACCAAAGCATGAATAGTGGGTTGCCATGATGTTAAGTCAACAGTGTTATGATATCACAGAGATTGCTGAAATGGAGTGAATTGTAGGAAAGGTGTTCGGGGAAAATGTGTGAATGTTGCCATGTGGAACATGAAGTGGACTACATATGGATTCGGCATGGATCAGGGGATCCCCAAAGATCCGCGGATCTAGATCCGGATCCGCGGATCCGGATCTAGCATTTGGATCCAATCCTCAAATCCAGATCTCTTCAGATCTGCGGATTGGATCTGGTGTGCACCCTTAGAGGAGGGACATCTCTGCCAAGGATGTTCTCTTCTGGGTCTCGGTAGTACTTAAGCCTGTTGACATGGACCCCCGGATGAACTTCCATAGTGGCAAGGAGTCTGAGTCGCGCAACCACAGAGGTTTTCATGCGCTAGGTCTCGAACGGTCCCAGCCATCGGGGTTTGAGCTTGGAACACTCGGATGCGTAGAGTTTGATGTTCGCCAAGCAAAGGATGAATTCGTCACCAGCGGTGAAGATGTCGTCACTGCGATGTCGGTCAGCTGCTCACTTCATCGCTGGTTTTGTCTTGGCGAGGGGTTTGACATGTTTCCTCCCACACAATGGTGAAGTCTCGGCATTGAACGTCAACCACGGGAATGTTGCTACGGATTTGTAGTCCGGCTGGAGTGGCTTGAAGTTTTCCATACACTACTTCAAATGGGGTTTTACCTGTTGCAGTAGAAACTAATGAATTAGATGCGATTTTGGCGGTCGGAGTTTTTGCGCCCAAACCGTCCCATGAGGTTGGCATGGTGTTCAGAGATGTTCTTCGAGCGTCTGATTTGTCCGCTCGGTTTGACTGTCGGTTTGAGGATGAAACACTATTGAAAGTTCAATTCTACTGCCGTAACGAGTGATCAGTTCGTGCCAAAACAGTTGGTGAATGGATCGTCTCTATTACTCGTGATGGTTCTCGGTACGTCATGTAGCTGTACAATGTTGTTTAAGAAAACCTGTGCTATTCCCTCGGCGGTGACTGTGGTCATTGTCAAGATGAAGTGGGACATTTCGGAAAACTTGTTGAAAACCACGAGGGTTGCATCATATCCCTCAGGTGCGACTAGTAGTCCCATGACGGAGTCCATGTAGATGTCTGCCAAAGGTTGCGTTGGAACAGGAAGCAACTATAGGAGTTTTGGAAGCCTCGTGCGATGAGACTTTGGTCACTGACAAGTGTCGCATGTTTTGCAGAAGTTGGCCGCGTCACATTCCAGCATGTATCAACAATAGTTTTTCGCCAGTTTCTTTAGCGTCTTGTTCCCTCCAAAATGTCCACCTGGACCGATGTTGTGGCATTCTTCGAGCAGGATGTGGAGGAGTTCGTCCTTCGGAGGAACAACCACTTGGCGAGTGAAATGACGTTGCCACTAGGGTGCGTCGAACCAGAATTTTGTTTTATCATAACCGGAGTGCTGGTCGTAGCCTCGTGCGAATTGTCGTTCGAGATATGGGTCTCGTTGTAGTTGTAGTGTTGCCACATCAGCCATAAAATCTGGCCGGCGGTTGAGTGCTTCCGCCGGATTGATTTTGCCGAGCCAATACTCAAATTCGTACTTCAACCCAGATACAAGGAACTCCATCCATCGGGTTTGACGTTGGCTGAGATTTGGCTGCGTCTTATAATGTTTTAACCCGTAATGGTCGGTGAGTAGGATGCATCGGCGACACTCCAGATAGCATCACCATGTCTTGAACGCCTGCACGACCGCCAACATCTCCTTTTCGTGGACTGTGTTGTTGAGTTCCGATCATCATAGTTTCCGATAAATGTAGGCGACTGGTTGTTCGCCGTTGCCATGATCTTGCGGATCGCACCAATGGCTCGGTCTGATGCATCCATAGCCATGACGTAGTCGACCGTTGGATCGGCTAATTATAGGGCTGGCGCCGAGTTTAGAGCTTCCCCCAAATTGGTGAATGACTCTTGTTTGCTATCCCCCAACCGACAATCGTTCTCTTTTCGAGTGACATTGGAAAAAGGCGCCAAAACTCGGGCATAGTCTTGTACGAATCGCCGGTAGTCATTGCAAAATCCAAGAAACACCTGGATTTCTCGAACGTTGGTTGGCGTCGGCCAATCAGCGAGTGTTGCCACTTTTTTTGGATCCATGGTGATCCGTCCGCCGTTGATGACGTGACCCTAAAACTCGATAAAACGACAACCGAAGTCGCCTTTTGAGAGTTTTCCGAAAACATTATCTCTTTGTAAGACCTCGAGAACTTCTCGAAGATGTCCATAGTGCTCCTCCTAGGTGTAGCTCTACACCAGAATGCCGTCGAGGTACACCACGACAAGATCGTCAAGGTACAGCCAAAAAATATTGTTCATTGCCGCCATGAACGTCGCCGGGGCATTCCGCATGAACGTGAACTCAAGGTGCCCGTAGCGATTTTGGAACACCGTCTTTTCAATATCGGCGTTTGCCATACGTATTAGGTGATATCTACTACGTAAGTCGATTTTGTTGAAAATTCGAGCTCCTCGGAGTTGGTTGAAAGTTCATCGGCTAGGGGACAAGGGTAGCAGTTCTTTATGGTAGCATCATTCAACGCCTGATAATCCACGCACATCCACATCAGACTAGTTTTCCTTTTTACGAATAGTACTAGTGCAACGTATGGTGACGTGGTTGGACGGATGAACACCTGACCGAGTATCTCATCGAGCTGTTGTTTTGGCTCGTTCTACTTATGATTGCTCATCTGAAAGGCCCTCGGATGCTAGGTCTGCTACCCAATTGTAGCTCAATGCGATGGTCGATGTCTCGTTCAGGTGGTAAGGTATTGGGGAATTCATCAGGGAAGACGTTCGCAAAGTCTTGGATGAAGGGTGTGAACTCTTCGGGTACCATCACAAACTTTGTCAAGGCCGATGAGGCTGATGATGAGTCAGCTACTACGACTTCTGCTCCTCTCATTGGCTCAAGATGTACGAGCCACGCACGGGCTCCTCGCTATAGATAGGGTTTGGCCACGTTGAGCGGTATCAGCTACACCGGTTATCGCTTTTCGGCTTCCGCGGCTTCCTCTACTGCTTGCGCCTCTGCTGCTTCCATTGTCAGCTTTCGTCTCACATGAAAAAGTTGTCATTTGGCACAGTCAATCTCCACGTAGACATCACCGCTATTCCAGTCGACCTGCGGTTTGCGCCGATACAGGAAATCTTGGCCGAGACTGATTTTGTGATTGCTCATTGGACAAGACCTCTAGACCGTTACATCCCAAAGATCTTCCACTTGTAGTCGTAGTGGTCCTTGGAGGCTCCCTATGTGTTGTCTCCCATCGACATTTTTTCCTTCAAACACCCTTGGTTTGTTCTGCAAACCCAGCTCGCAAACCATGTCGTTGCTTACAAAGCAGTGTGAAGCTCCTCTATCCAGTAGTGCCGATACTTTTCGGCAGCTCCTGCATCCTTGAGGCTGAACTTCTAGCAGTACTTCGGGCTGTTCATCCTCGTACCCCTCGTCGGACTTTGCGATCTCAAGAACCCTGTGCAAACTTCTCGTTTAGTTGTCCAAACCGTGCGAGCATCACGCACGAAAACTCATTCCAGTCGGCTGGTGGCGTCAGCGCATCTTGCCACTGTGGGTTGATTTGCTCCATGGGTAGATCGCCTGCGGTCCGTGATATGAGACAGGCGCCGTGGGTCGTTGATGATGCTTCGCCGGTCTCCTGCTGCTGTTGGATGGTCTTTAGATCTGACCACCAACTCAATGCCGTGCCACACAAAAACGCCCTAGTAGCAGTGAAGTACACCTCCAAACGCAGCAGCCACATCCAAACCGTTGGTCCTTTTGAGTTTGCATGATCGAACAATTCTGATGGAGCCGGGAAAATCTTTGGTTCGCTCGGCAGTTGAGACTTTCTCTCAACAAGCACCGCTTCATGCACGCTTGCATTTCCAAGAGCCTCTATCACGAAGTTGAGTCGTTGGAGCTCGTGGTTTTTTGTTCCCTTGAGTGCGAAGATCCTGTTCGCATGTTCCTTGTTGATCTGTGCCTGTCGTCTAATGCCACCTGTCATCCCTGCTGTCGTTTTCGAGGCTGTTGGTAGGGGCGGCTGTTGGTAGGGGCGACGTGGGGTCCGTGTCCGGAATGGTCGCCGAAGCCGTAGGGGTTGTCCCAGCCGTTGCAAAGCCTGCCTTGCCAGCATTTGTTGCTACTCCACGGTTCGCGTGCATCGGCATGTTCTGCTACTCCATTGTCGAAGTTGTCGCCGAAGACTCGTTGTTTGTCGTCGGTTGCGCTCGCTTGCCTCACGTTGTAGTCGCAAAGTCTGCGAAGTCTTGACGTGCAAGATGCGTTGAATACTTGTGCAAGGTAGTCCTTAGATGGGTAATGTAGTCGAACTCCTCTCTAGCACCGCTATGCTCTGATACCAAGTGTCACGCCGAACAGAACGTAGATGGAAAACAGATAGAGGCTATGAGGCAAAACACGATTTAGAATTTGGGACACTTGAGAAATTTACAATTAGCGATAATTGTACTTCGATGACAAGTGTCGAAATTATTGATCATATATACAAGTGTCAAGTTACGAATGAAGCATAGTCAGGGTGGTTGGGACGATTGTCGAGCGACGCATGCGAAGTCGCCTCGTGAGTGGTTTGATTTGAGAAGGTCCTCCGAGAAGTCGCAGGTCTTCGAGAATCGATGGTGGAGATGCGAGATGCATCTTTGTAAATCTGGATTTGTCTTGATGCATCGCAAATTTGACCAAAAGGAGGTGTCACTTCCGTTCGTAGGTTCACGAGAGTGGTCAAACCCGTTGGAAGGTTCGAAAGTATCCACTGAGGGCAGGGAAATAGGCCAGTTTGCCCTTGGCCATCGGAGCGAATATTGTGGTCCTCGCGATGCGATGGGTTGTTTGTGTAATAAAAGAAATGCCCACTCAGGAAGATTAGGGACTTGTGTACGTGTGGTACGGAACAGTCAATGCAAATAATCTCCAGTACAGATGAATTCATGGTCACTCATTAGGTCATTCCTCAAGGTCGTGATGTTGGGTAGATATCCAATTCAGTTTGATTGATTCACAAATTGTATGGATGTAAATACAGTTATCAACATTTTCTCTTTCAAACATCATCAATTCAATATGCAAGCCTTGCTTCCAAACCATGTGGTTACTAAACACATATGAGAAGCTCCTCCATCTACTACTGCAGGTCCTGTTTTGAAGATTTTAAAACCCCTCAACTATACTTGTAGCAGTATCCCAGATTCATCATTCTCATATCCCTTGTTGAACTTTGCAATCCAAAATTAAATTGTCTACGGCACGTGAGCCGTTGAGATGGGTGACCGGTTGGTTCAGATCTCTCAAATTGGAAAGAGTTTTCACCATCTGCTCCTGCCCTTTGCGGTTGATTGACTCCTCCTTTTTCCTTCCTGATATCTCCCACCCCCTTCAAGGCATTTTGCTATCATTCAGGACAGCCGCACAAGATATGAGCCAGCTTCTTGCTAGTCGAAGGTGTCCGTCAATGACATTGATCAACGATGCTCATCCCCATCAGAACAAGGCCTCTATTGAATGAGATCTTTCCCTACCACGACATGCATTGTGACCTTAGGATCACCAACCGTCGGGTTCCTTCATCTGGGGGATGTAGACGGTGCCGCCGATACAATCAACTACTCTGATCATTCATGGGAGGTCATCTTCCATGTCAAATATTGCAATTGCTCGCTATACCTCATGATCAAGGCTTTTGTTGTGATAGAAAGATAGTTCCACTAAGGCGAGGTCATCTCTGGTGATGAATGAGCCGGCTTTTGTGAAAACGTCGTGTATATTCTATTACGCTGGACCATTGACTCCAGAATTGAAGCTTGTCTTGTACATAAGACTTGTCATTTATTTCCCCAAAGGAGGTGCGTATGATACACATGCAATCCATCCAACTCTCTGGTGGAGTCAGGAAGTTGTGCCATGTCATATTCATCTACTTCAGAGGCAGGAACATTGCGGTCGTGTGAGCCGTTGATCCAGGTTTGCCAATTTCATACTGGCATTGGATTGTCTTCAGATTGGACCATCAACTTAACAGCATTCCAAGAAAAGCAAGGCCGGAATGTCAGTTTTCTTACTGTTGGTTTTAACCTTAGCCATACCAAAAAACACATCCAAACTCGCTAGCCACATCCTGATCGCTGGTACTTCGGGATTTGCAGAATCAAACGGTTCTGAGTGTGCCGGCCTGGTCCGGGGTTCACTCGAGAGATGATTTCGTATCCCGGTGAGCACTACTTCCCGGGCGTGCGCAATTTAAAGCTCTAACCTTTGTAATGGTGAGTTGTTGGAGAGTGTGGACATTGAGGTACATGTCCTTGTTGATGCGAGCCTGTCGCCTGGTGTCTCCCCTCGTGCCAAGTGTAGTCATGACGTGCAACAGTGGAAATGATGGGCTCATCGAGCCTGAGGGATCTGTCGTTGGATTGGCTGTCAGAGTCATCCGAGTTGTGCCATTCAATGTAAACGTTGTTGTTTGGTTCACCTTGATTGTGTCATTGCACGCGTGCTGTTGATCATCCATCATTGGAGTCTTTGCCAGATATTGTTTCTCGTTGCCATACGTGCTCCCAATGTCGATTGTCGTCATCACAAAGTGTGCAATATTGTGGATGGTAAAGATGCACTGAAGACTTCTGGAAGGCTGTTACCATGTAGTAATCGCATCGTATGTACCTCTTACAACTCTTGGATCTCATACCAGATGTGACACCTAACAGAACAGTGTGCAATATTGTGGATGGTTCACAGGGATAAGATGCGAAGAAAAAGCCGATTCGAGGGGTGGGGACACTTGGATACCATGCAGCTAGCAATAATTGTACTTCGATGAGAGGTGCCAGAGCTTTCAAGCACATGTATACAGTAGTGAGGAATAAAGTGATGCATAAGTTGGACCCTGGATGCTCATGTCGAGCAACGTGTGCGACGTCGCGTCATGAGTGGTCACTTCAAGAAACTCCGCCAAGAATTTGGGGGTTTTTAGAATATTGAGGTGTGACTATCTAAAAGTCTGGTTCCATTAGAAGTCAACCACACACTATCAAAAGACCAAAGACGCCCGCAATAGCCTTTTAACCATTATAAAAAGTGGTAAAAAAATTTCAAAGCCGTGTGGAACAGAACACCGGAGACTAGGGCAGGTGGCAAATTTTCTTAGGCTGAGCGGTGGAAGAATCTTGAGGTTAATGCACGGTATTCCATTAATGTAATGGTACAAATGCCAAGTTGCGGAGTTTAATGACTTGTGTATCTCTAGGACGTAACATGTAACCTTCGAGCGATGAAGATTGAAGCTGTAAGTGAGGTGTCTTTTTTGGTTTTTCTTTCTTCTGCAAACTACAAATCACAAGAATGTTCATACTATGATCTTTACATGTTATTGGTGATTGATCTGTATAAATTGAACTAGAAAATAGTATGGCAACATTTTGGTAACACTAAACTCTATTGAAGTTAGAGGTGATTGTATTGGAGGAATCAACTGGTTTTGGTTTTTAGCTTAATGGTTTTATTTGTTGTGTCTTATTCGTACAAGGAGTTCCTCAACTTTGCGAGTGTGCATTTCCACATTGGCACGAGTGGTCCAACATGTGCCAATTTTTACATTTTTGTTGTTATCAGCCATGGGCATGCATGTGCACCTGTGCCTATGTTTACACGTGTAGCCTTTACTTGCATCTACGCTCGTGCATGCAACTTTGCCTTGCGCATGTGCCTGCTCCTCTGCTTGCATTTGCAACTGTGCCTATGCTTGCAGCCGCTATTGTGAGTGTGCTTACACCTTTACATGTGGATCACCTTGTGTCTACTCCTGCACCTTGTACCACTGCTTGGCACCTATTCTTTGCACCTACGCCTACAGCAAGTATCATCATGTGCCCTTGTGCCGTACTCTAATGGAGATACATTCACGCATCCTTGACATACACATGCCTCTTGTGCCCTTCTCTTGTGCACGTGGCCTGCATCTACGGCCATTTTCTGACATGCACTCATTCCTACGCTTAGTGCCTGTCTCAGCTTCCTTTGCTTTGTGCCTGCTTTGTACTCCTTGCATCTATGTGTGCGGCTGTTGTGTGCTCTTCCGCCTACGCTTGTGCATGTGCCTTCTATGTGTCCCTGCCCCCGTGCCTCTTCCTGTACCTACATATCCACTTTTTCCTGCTTTTGCTGCAGTGCATGTGGATGCACCTGACTTGCACTCTGCATCTGTTCTTGTGATCATGCCTCCAACTGCATCCTTGCTTGAACATGCATATCTCTTGCACATTATCATTTTCCTGGACTTGCAAGTGCCTGCCCCCTGCTTTCTGTGCCTTTGGCTACATTTTACACCCATGGTGTGTACTTGTGCCATTCATATAGTGGCACCTACTCTTTTTCCTTGCACTTGCTGCATGCACCTAGGCCTGTGCCTCCACCTGGTCCTGGGCGCACACCCGGGGCATGCGCCTTGTGCCTGATTTTGCACCTGTACTTGCACCTACGCTCGCGCCTTGCACTTGTGCCTGTGTCTCCACTTGTTGTTTGGGTCTAAAGCTGCGTCTACACTTGCTACCTGCTCATGTCCTTATGCTTTCTCTTCCTTTGTGGCTGCTTTTTCATGCGTTTGTTTCTGCACCAGCCTTTGCACCCTCACATGCACTTGCGTCTATTCCTGGGCATGCCATGTGACTGTACTTGCTCATGTGCCTGTGCATGTGCCTGATCCGGCCTGCGCCTATGCATGCACCGCCACCTTTCACCTATGTTGGTAGCCTGCACCCAGCCCTAGCTTACACCTGTACCTGTATTGGCTCACACACTCGTGCATGTGCCAGTACGCGCACCTGCGCTTGCACTTGTTTTTGCAACAATGCTTGTGCGTCTGGCTGCACCTATGCTATGTAGTGCACTTGTGCTATGCTTAAAACCAGGGACAATGTTTCCACTACCACCTGTGCCTATACCTTGTCTTGCACCTGCATCTGTGCTTGCAACACTGCTAATTCTTATCACGAGTACATGCATCTTTGTCTGCATCCTCACCTGTGTTGTTTTTTTATCGGAACCTACACATGTGACTGCACATTTACCTACAGATACCCTTGGAATTGTGTCCACACCTGTGCCTACGCATGAAGCCATGCTCGTGCTCACACCCCTCGCACCTATACCATGCACATGTACCTCTATGTGCACCCGCACATATGCCTGATCCTACACATGCTTTTGCACAATCGCCTGCACATACTCCTATGCTTATTATTTTCCATGTGTTCATGAGAGTACTCGAACCTGCAGCTACGCTAATGCTAATGCCTTCGTTGAGGTCATCCACCTTTGCCTATCCACGTGCCGTACGTCTATGCTATCTACATGCACCTATGCTTGTACCTAGGCTTGTACTCTATGCTCATGATAGCGCATGCTCTTTTGGCGAGCAACATGTGCATTTACCTACAGGTGCTCCTCTACCTACATCTTAGCCTACGACGTAAGGTCATGCCTGCTCTTCTTCATATACCAAGTGCATTCGGACTGCACCCTAAGCCTTTGCATCGACCTATGTCTATGCCCTACGCATGTTCTTGGGCCTAAGTGTGAATTGCTTCCTGCTACCTACACATGCATCTGTGCCTGACTTGTACTTTCGCCTGCTAATGTTATGTGTCTGTACCTTTCCTTGCGCCAGCATGTGCACCTGCTCTTGCCTCAGTTCTGGAAATGTACTTACATGTATGAAATTCAAACACATACAAAGAATTTATTGCTGTTGACGCTTGAGAGACTTGTGAGAAGTGTGATACCTCTCACGCTTGTGACTCTTTTGAGCCTATGATGCATGTTATGCTAGTTTTACGCTTGAAATCCAAATTTTTATTTGTTCACTTCAATACGTGGGTTTTACTTTCTTCTTTACCTGCCTTGATTGTGTATGTTCCATTAGCTCTTCCCTCTAGTCTTAGAGGTGCTGCTATGTTGTCTCATTGTGATGTGCCATGGAACCTCAAAACTTCTTTTGCTTTTTCCTAGTGCCTTCACTTGTCTATTTGGCAACTCCTTACAAGTATTTATTCTTTCTGTGCATGTAGGAATGTAGAGGGACTCCTTTTTTGTGCCAAAGACAAACCTCTTGGAAGTAGTTTGCTCCATCTCCTCTTCATGTGCTTGTTTTCTCCACTACTTCTCATCTTGTGCCTGCTGTGCTGCATCTTTTGTGTCTCGCTCGCTCATTCACTACAGCAGAGCACGTGACAGGACTGCACACCCCTCCCCTATGATGCTGACATTGCCATGGACATGAACGCAACTTCACTTTGATGGCATGCATTCTATGTGTCCTGCTGTGCCTTGCAAGCGTTTTCCCGTGCTCGCCTCTTCTACTTTTTTCAATGATGTGTTTTCCATTCCTTGTTGTTTGTTCTTAATTGCCACCCTCCCCCTCTCCCCCTCCCCCCTCCTCCCCCTCCTCCTCCTCCTCCTCGTCCTCATCCTCCTCTCCCTCCACTTCCTCATCCTCATTTCCTTGTCCTCCTCTTTTTCCTTCTCCTCCTACACCTCATTCTCCTCCTCCGTTTCCTCTTTGATTCCCTTCTCTCTCCATCAATTTCTCCACATGTGCACTCGAATCTTGAAGTGACCTACGATTCTCCGTTTCAAGAGTTTTTCACAGCATCAAACACCTTCAAGAAGGCTCCCCAAAACTATCACAAAACGTGTCGATGCTTTCATATGTTTTTTGACTTCTCTGTGGTGATAGAATTTCATGAAGACATACCTCGACATTCCCAACCGCCTTGGACTTCTCACAATGTTTTTTTTTTCGCAAGTGCTTTAGAAGGATCATCACATCCGTCACTTTTCTCAAGCATCCAATGTATGAGTATGTCATATCCTTGACAAAAACCAGACCTTAAAACCCACGCATGGGGATATCTTTCATTTCATTCATGACCCACCAAGCACCGACCATTGGCTTTTCATGCCGACCGGTCAAGGACATTTTGGCCACTTTTTCCGACCTCCGGTGTTACATTTCCCAATATCTTGACAATATCGACTACTTTGCTGAATGATTGACAGAACTATCGTGTCTTACATCAATGTTTTGATACTCTTCGGTTGACTTCTCGACAGCGCTAGCCTTTCACAAAGACACATCTTGACATTCTCGAACCACCTCATCTTCTTGGCATAGTTTCTTGAAGCAACCACTCAAGAAGTTGTGTTGCATTTGATGCTCGGCTTGATCGTCTAACACCCAAATTAGTTCTCTTGTTTTTTTTTTTCTTCTTTTTTTTTTCTTTCACTCTTCCGGTTACTCCAATTATCTTCTTCTTCGTACTTCATCCATGTAAACATACCTGTTCCACCTAGCGTAACACATGGTGGAAGAGAACAGCCGCCATGGAGCAACAAACGACAAGTCTATTACAAGGCATAAACCTTGAAAAAGTCTTCAGTGTATCTCTAACATCCAAAACATATCAGACATCATGAAGATGATGATAAACGCAACAAGAACACTCGGAAACAAGCAACACTCAATGGCGAAGACTTCGGCAATGGTGGATCAGCAGCACACAGTCCACAATGCTCTCTGGACAAATCAGGTAGCAGTGGCAGGCTGCGTGAAAACGACGTAGCTCTGATTAATTTGGCATGCAATCTGTTTATCCACCCCTCGGGGTCGATAAACAGATTGCATGGCACAGCCATGGAGGAGCTTTGTTGTGTTTGCGCGTGGGAAGCATTGCTCATCGGGAGGAATAACTAGCTCTCGATTGAACCCAAATGTGGCCAGCAATTATAGAACCACTTGATGCTTCTAATTGCAAATGATTGATGGTTTGGATGCGACTGATAAGTGTGGAGGTTACTTCACTGCTGCTGGCCAATGAAATGAATAAATTGACAGATGCAGACTGTCAAATCTGGATCAATGTCTCAGACGATTGCTTTCGCATTGACGACTGCACATATTCTAACTCTTGAATAAATGAATATGATGTGGCACAAACCTTTGACTTCAAGAGGAAACTGGATGGAAAACGCGCGTGCCATCCTCCAGAGCTAGTTGGAGACCACAAGGCCACCATAAGTTGGACAAGGCCGACTTGTCCATCTAGCTCCAGCCGACAAGGGGACCCCAAGGCCACATTAAGAGGCTAGCGTGGCAGAGTACACATAAATGTTCTGTAAAAAAATCACCAGTAGTGACCCTATCATAGGTGAACTCTATTCTTGCATCAACAACGGCTTGAATTGCAGTACATGGCAAGTCATCATAACATTTGGCATCCAAGGTGACCCTTACAAATCATCATGGTAGAAGATCGCATGGATAACAGGGATTCTACAATACCCAAACATAGGAATCCAACCGTTGGTGACCCCAAAGCCACCACCGATACTATGACAAGCTGTAGTTGGCAAAAACCCTGTCGTTCATATAGATTAACACCATTCATCACTGATTTCAATGTTTTTATTGGACTTGAGGGACGCTGGGTCATATCTCGCGTGACTGTCGGTAGTGGCAGCCACAAGCCAAAAAATGGGAAAATTCTTAGAGAAGAAAGTAATGGGTTGGAAATGGAAAAGGACAAGAGTAGAGGATAAGCCTTGTGTCCTATAGGGAAAACATCCACTTAATGATCACCCATCTGAATAGCCAGCTAGGCCAAAGACGAAAGTTCTCAAGATAGCAAAGATTGACAAGTGATGTGCAGAAGACCAACCAACCATACAACTACGAGTGCAACTGAGGGGTTGCAAAGTTTTGTGAAATGGTACTAGAGTTATTGGATGGAGGATCTTCTAAAAATGTTGTAAGTATCGACATGGTTCAAAATGTTGGTTCGTGAAACAAAAAAGGGTTGTTTGACAGGAAAACCATCAACAGTTGGCTGTAGATCCGTCAACTTCACAAACCACTCCGAGTACAAGTCGCAAATATGTGCAATGTCACTTTCTGGAGAAATCATCTAATGAGCAACCATAAAATAATCCTCGGGGGGCATTGCCTTTACTGGTACAACCTGTAAGTTGTGCTAAGAAGTAACACAGTCTACGTTTGCATGTGTTGAAAGAAAAAACACATGCCTTTTATTGAGGAACCAAGGGCACAGCCATGGTTACAAGAAGTACCAAAGGAGGAAGTAACTGTGGAAGTTGTAGCTATCGCAAAACATTGTACACAGATGATATCACTGGATATTGCCAAGTGGTACCTTTGACATGAAGCACAAGTCTGGCTAGTCCACACCTGTGCTTCACGTCAAGGGAGGAAAAGGAGATCATGGAAATGGATGCGAAGAATTCAGCCTCATTGGCCTCAACATTGCACGTGTTAATGAAATATTTAGGAGGAGTTTGGAATGCTTTTTGAGAGGCTAGAGACGGTTTTTCATGACAAACTATCTTAGGAGCTACCTCCGCAACACAAGTCGATCATCAAATAGACCTGATTTCAGGGAACAGACAGACAATAAGTCGAACATATCAGATGAGTGACCATGAGTCCACCTGGGTTAAGAAACTAGTTGTACGAGATGCTCAGTTAGGTGTTGAGAAAGCCGACCACGTCACCTTATGTCGCACCTGTGAATTTTCTAAAAATGATATTGACATCCAGGTGTGTATGGACTATACGACATTGAACGACATTACCATGAAGAGCCGGTAATCCATTTCATGAGAAGACAAACCCTTTTCACCAACCCCGCAGGGCAAGAATGCTCACAGAAAATAAACATACACAACGGCTTCCATAAAATCCGTGTGTATGATAAACGTACCAGGAAAATCGTGTACCGTACCTGGTATGGACGCATCAATTTCATGGTCATGTTGTTCGGATTTACAAACAAATGTGCAACATTTATGGCAGTCGTGGACAATGTTTTTCATCCGTACCTCGACAATTGTTTTGTCGAATATCTCAATAACAATTTGGTTTACATTTTCACCCCAGAGGAGCATAGTGGACATCTTTGAGATGCTCCTAAGATATTAGACCATAGCATATCATGCAAAAACCTCTTTCTATGGATTCTTCATCATTGAATTGAGTTATTGGGCCATATCATCGATGGATGGATGGACATCCATGGACTCGAATAAATCAGAGGCGGCTGGAAGCTTGGCAATGCCCACCAATGTTCGAGGTATGCATGTGTTATTTGGATTTTGCAACTACTATGGTTTTCTTGTAAAGGATGTCACCTGAGTATCAGTGCCTCTCTCCAATGTCATCGTAAGAATACCAAGTGGAGTTAAGGAGATATAGAAGAAGAAGAGTCGAGCTAACTAAGTAATGTTAGAATCCCCATTCCAACCTTACAATTGCCGGATCCAACCTTGGACTACATCATTGCCACCGGTGTATTTGATAGGTATTCGAAGCCGCTCTCTCCCAAGACAATGGTGGTGGAAAACAATTGGCCACATAAATGTTGAAAAAGGAGGTAAGTGTGGTTGTGCTTCTATTCAAACGCGGTGGTGCTACCTAAAATGTTGATGATGTGTTTCTTACACCAATCACCGCAATTGAACGCCAAGCGGAATTTAAGTCGTGGGTGAAGTCAATAGATGGAGTTCATTAAGTCCAAGTCAAACCATAACATCAAGTTCTGGCATAGAAAATAAAATCCGATGGATTCTCATTTGACAAACAAAGTTAAAAGTGTATTCAAGAAATTACTCCGCTGCCATAGGTTTCTCGAAGCGGTCAACTCGTCAGGTGGTGTTCTAGGCGTTCTGCTCTACCTGCCCATGTTCTGGGCATCCAACGCGCGATGCCCTATGTGTGAAGAATCCCCTCCAAGTGCAAGAGTTCATGTTTTCTTTCACCACCTGCAGGCACCTGGAGATAATCCAGTCCAGCCTGGTACATGACATAATTCTTATATGTGTTTTCCATCGTTGACACCCGCCACCCGGGGATTTTGCCTTATGCAGGCATGGTATGCGGGTCATTGCATTAGTTACGAGAGAAAGCCTAAGTCACAAGTTGTGTTCTTTTTAAATGAAGGTTTGCAGAAGAATCCGCATGTGTAGGATAAGGGTCAGATGAAGACCTGTCTGCTTGTCATTGGAGCGGATGCGATTGCGAACGGGTACCATGCTTCTCGAGGTGCAATGCAACGTAACCAATTTGTCCATCCAGAGTCCATGACAAAACCCCTGGGATTTCAAGGTCCAGCCGATACCCTAGGGTTTCAAAGTGATCGTTTCCTCACAATTTGGCAGTAGTTTCTTCTCCAAATGAACACTTATAACATGTGAGGGTGCAGGTCCCTCATCGTAGGTGATGAACAGACCTACAGTCATCCAGCCCATTTCCTGGTAACCTGGCGTCAGGTGTCAGCGTAATAGGCATGGAGTTGTGCTCTTTGCAATGCAGGAGCTGGCCAAGAAAGTGGAGGCTCCTCCACCCATGGATCTTGGTGAGTACAATGCTTTTAACCTGTCGTGTCAGCATGTCAAGGACTTAGTATCCAACATGGAGTCATACTCGCATGCCTGGGCTAACGCCCAACGCCACATATCATACAATGTGTATCGTGCTCTCCACGTCACCTGTTCCCCTCAAGCTCATCACGCTGTTCCTCACTTGCAAGCTTTCACACCCGTCGTCCATCGCAGTTCCGGTCATCCACGCAATTTGCTCCATGCAATGAATGCAGTCGCAGACAACCAACCCTCAATACGTGTTGATCCTGTGGAGAGGGCACCACCCCCCTCCCAAGAACACCCGTCACGCCTCGTTCAACCTGGTATGCACATGTAGCAAACATGCAGAGTTATGTGCATGCCCAGTCTTTCACATGTGGCCATTAAGTCACAAATCATTGCAAACTTGTAGGTTCGTCTGACGAATAGGACGTTAACCCTGGTGTCGAAGCAAACTACGACAGGGAAATCTTCCCTGGAGGTATGGCTTATGCCAACATGTCTGGTTGTCACGCTGCAGTCGAGGACTACGTGGTTGAAAATTGCATGCTTACAATGTGGGTCTGTAGTGAACCTGGCAAAATTCACGTCCATTTTGGAAACAGGCGATAGCACGACTGCCCATGGACGTTGCGGGAATTATACCAATGGCGTTTGAGCAGTGGTTCTGCTCATGACGGGCCACAAGTACAACCCGACCGTGTCACGTGGCAGTCCCGCACGCACCTCTGGCTGGGCCCTCAGGCACGTTTGTGCAACCCTTGTGGAGGACATCACAGTCAGTGTGTAAAATCTGCAAAAAGTGTTGTTCTCGCTCACCAGAGAGTCTGTGGGGTACCCATCAGTGTGGTGTGCTCGGAAGATTGTAAGGGAAGATGTCATGGGACAAATCTCACTTTTGTGGGCCCTCTTCCCAACACTATGTGAAGAGGTAAGCTGTCCCAGATAAGTTCATTAGTCGAGATCTTCCTGTTACATTTTCTCGGCCTACATGCCCAGCACTCAATGTGGACGTGTTGCGTGCAATGCACATTCTATGAGTAGATCCCAGCTTGCTAGCCATGGCTGAAGAGGATAAGGAGAGGCGATTCATACGAGTAATGTGCGCTCATGGCGCGTGTCAAGAGGCCTTCACATGCACCCATCGAATCGTCAACATGGACGGCACGTTCCTACGCAACGGGTTTTTGTAAGTGCCTTTGATTTCACAGGTCTTTCACACCAACGATCATTCTTTTCCCATTGCATGGGCGTTGGTGCAAGGAGAGGACACCGATAACTGGATGTGGTTTGTGGAACTGGTCACAGTCACATATCCAACAATCATTGAACTAGGACTGTTGTTATCAGCGACTGCAAACGCGGCCTCCAAGTCGCCATGACGAACAAGCTATCAACCGTAGCTCACTCGTCATGTGCTTGGCACATGTCCGAGAATGTGCGTGGGAAGTTTTGGCGTGTGGCAGCAAAGGAATTTTGGCGCCTGGCACATGCACGCATATAAGCAGAGTGGGTGCGGGCACTAAACTAACTACGGGCTGTGAGTGCGGGTGCAGTCCGGCACCTGCTGGTCGAGAATGGGGTCGGGGGGATTCCGCCTGAGGCATGGTCCCTCCTATACTTCCCCCAACAACGTGGAGGGCACACGACCTCTAATGCAGCCAAGTCCCTCAAGTCACGACTGCATGAGGCAAGAAAGACACACCCGGTCTTCTACTTCGCCAGCTTGTGGAAGTATAATCAATGCCTCTTCCATGTGCACTGTACCATTACTGTTGCTACTCTGGGGCTCCTCACTCCAGTGGTGGCCGGCCGTTTGCTTGGTAACATTCAACGTTCGCGAGAGCATGTTTTCAACCCTTCATCCACCTTTGTGGGCACCGTCCATGGCCCACGCAACGAGGCACTCCATGCGGTGGACTGTGCTCGACATATCTGCAACTGTTGTAATCTTCAAGAGTATGGCCTTACGTACGTCCACGCATGTACACTGCTGCTCTTGTGTACGTAGAAAATGGAGGCATTCTGCAACCAGGGTCTAACCCTGGCTGTGTGGCAGTCCACATACAGCCTGGTCATGCCAGGAGGCAATGTGAAAGCTCTGCTGTACGCTGTCAAGGGGTGGAACCCCCTAGGCCTGCATCAAGGGCGCGGGCGATCACACAATGCAAGGCATGAGCCCTGGGCAAGGGAGCGTGCAAAACGCATTTGTTTGAACTATGGCTACCGCAGTCATACTCGCAGGGGCTGTCCCTACCCGGAGACCCAAACCATAAGGCCGGCTATAGCAGGCACGTGTGCCTAGAATGCTACAGCGGTAGGAGAAGCTGCAAATGCTAGAAGGGAGCAGCAGGCTGACGATGCTGCCAAGTAGGCTGCCACGATCCGTGATGAGCCTTGAGGTTATGTGGAGATGGCTGTCATTGGCAACATCGACAATGAGGAGCCCGATAAGGTTGTGGGAGGTGTTGTCACCCAAGGGTAGGGGGTGCGCAGCAATTAGGGGAGGGGTTGTCATGGATCACAGACGTCGACAAGGGTGGGGAGGTAGAATGGGTGGGGGGAGCTCAGAAAATGAATTGTGTTTGGTTCTTAAGATGACTTTGTGAACAATAGAAGCACATTAAAGACACGTCATCATTAGATCACTTCCATGTCCATCTATTTCTCCTTGCTGAAGAGTCCCCACATAGTCAACCTCCATTCCTTTGACGCATCAGTTTGCGCTGCTTCCTTCTTGCCCTTGCGATGCCCAGTTGTGTAGCCTTTGTTGTATGCATGTTTGTAGAAGTAGGCATGGCGAGCAGATTAACAATGTGCATAGCCCCGCTTGATGTAATACTCTAGAAGCCATAGTGTTGCATCACCAAGTAGAAATGGAAACAGGAAGGCGGATGGGGGTACTGGTGGTGACTCCATGATGGCCGCGTTGGTACATGTAGAATCCATAATGCAATAGTGTACTTTGCAAATGGCAGCGGTGCATGATTCCTTGGTTATGTACTACGTATGGTTCAATTGGGTGGGGAGCCTTGGTGTTCATCGACAAAACTCCATCAATCCATGTGTGCACCCTCTCCCTCACCACTGTGCCCCAAAAGCCTCCCCCACAATAGGTCTGTGCATAGAATACAGTTGGTGTCAGTGGGTGGGGAGCAGTGGCATTCACAAAATCCCACCACTCCATACCTGCACCCTCTCCCTCACCACAGTGCCCCTACCACACTAGGTTTGTGCATAGAACGCAATTGGTGTCAGTGGGTGGTGAGGAGTGGTGTTCACCAAAAAAACTCTACCACTCCATATATGCACCTTCTCCCTCACTACTGTGCCCCAAAACCCTCCTCCACGCTAGGTCCGTGCATAGAATGCAGTTGGTTTCAGTGGGCATGGAGCAGCGGTGTTCACAAAACAAAACTCAGCACTCCATATGTGCACCCTCTCCCTCGCCACTGTGCTCCAAAATCCTCGCCCATACTAGGTCTGTGCATAGAACACCGTATGAGTCGGTGGGGAGCAGTGGTGTTCACCGGAAAACTCCACCATCCCCTATCTGCACCCTCTCCCTCACCATAGTGTCCCAGAACCTTCCCTCACACTGGTTCTGGGTATAGAACACAGTTGGTTTTAGTGTATGGGAGCAATGGTGTTCACCAGAAAAAACTCCAGCACTCCGTATCTGCACCCTCTCCCTCACCACTGTGCCCCAAACCCCCCCCCCCCCCCCCCC
>SZWC01002605.1:161485-173777 GCA_023375785.1 Penium margaritaceum
GTCTGAACCTAGACGTGCAGAATCAAAAGACGGACGCAACGACTGGTCACATGCATGCATCCATCGACTGACAGCGAGTATACAATGCAAAAAAATGCAAATGGGCCTCATGCCGAGTCCGCCGAAAGGCGCCTGCAAGACGTATAAGGCACAACAAGGAGTCCCGGTGACATCTGGGGCTCTGGAACAGTGGTCGGTCAGCTCCAGGCGGGTAGTCCGCCGCCTGTCGTCGCGCCGGTGTCACCAGGGCCGCCTGCCTCAGGGATCTGCACGAGTATGGACACGGCCGAGTGGTCACAGTAAACTGTACAGGAACGGCACAAAGCACAACTATTTTATGTTGATTACTGCCGGTCACAAACAAAGTTTGTGAGATGTCCTGGAGATGGCCACCTTCTGCGCACGGTGGCCATGTGCATTGTGATGTCAAAATGTTCTTAGAGGGAATTCCCCTCATACTTCATCGTGACCTTTTTCTGTAGTGTCTCCCGATCCAGTTTTGTCACTGTCTACTTGTTAACAATTGACCAAATGCCTCACACCACCCCTCACAGAGACTATATAGTTATGATTTAAGGTGGATTTAGCAATATTGCTCGTTGATGTCACAAATGGCTGAGATGGATCAACCTAGTGCTTACAAATGAATTGAATGTTCAACGTTTTTTTTTTTACATGGCATTAACATTTTTTACATTGAAAATGTTACTGCCATCAGAAAAGAGGTGCGAAAAAAGTGCCAAAGGGCTATGGCTTTGATACGCGATCGGACATAACACATGGACCACGTAAGAAAAATGGGTCTGTCTTTGTATCTTTTGAAAACCTTGTGGAATGACTACCTGGAAGGCCTTTAGTACAGTTGACTATCAAAGCACTGAAAAGACCAACAATGTTGCATCCTTGCCGTATGCGAGTCCTTGAACTCCAAGAGTGGGATTTTGTTTTCATTACATATGTAGCCCACCATGCGTCAGCCTTAGGCATCTTACGCTGACCGGGAGAGAAAATTTTGGCCACATGTCCTGACCGCCGATTCTCGGCACTCAAATTTCATGACACATTCAAACAATTTGTGAAAGGTTGACATAAGTATCACGAACAGTATCGATGTTTTGGTTCTATTTGGTGAACTATGTGATGGCTGTAGATATGTATAGAATGATAAATTGATGTTCTTGAAACCTTTAGAATTATTTATTCAACTTCTCAAAGCAACCTCTCATGACGTGCCGTCACATGTGTCGCACAGCCTGAACATCCAATACAAAGGATATCCCCCATAATGTTTCTCAATGTTGTATACATTTGTTTGAAAGATCTGACAATTGTCATCAAATGACACCTTCTACTAGATATGAGTTATCCTATTGTCCTAGTTAATCGAATCATCCTTTTCTCCTCACCTCATCCCTGTGACCCATACACATTCCGCTTTGCGTAGCATTTCGCATTGGAGCACAATGGTGCTCGAGGGAAACCCACCGCATTAAATCCAAGACGACAACCTTGCACGAGTCCTCAAAGAATTCCCATTATCCCAGATTTTGTAGACCACGCAACGGTGACAGTTAATGGAGCGAGTGCATTGGCCGCCAAGCTACAGTAGCAGTTGAAGACTCCGTTGATGGAGGATTGACAAAACATACTCAAGGATTCTCTTCAGATAGACCAGGCAACATCGTCAAATTTTGTGGGAAATGGCGTAGCACCGAGCACTTTGATGGTCAATCCGATGATGTGCCCTTCAAACATGACAAACCCTTTGTGTCGGCCACTGCCCGTCGGGGAGAACCTGACAAGATGGGATGATTTGTTCGGCAGGCTTGCATTGATCAGGAATTGAAACAGAAAGCATGGAGACATAAGGGCCTCAACAACCTTCTGCTCCAAAAAATAAACACAATGATGGAGGAACTTCATAGTGCACACTTGTGGAAAATGGTATTCACTGATTGAAATAATCAACAATCAAGCAAGCTTTAGAATCTCAACTAGCACTTCCTGAGTCATTCAATTTTGCGAATTCAAGAGGACAGATAGTTCGGATGTGACTGATGAACTTAGAGGTTTATTTGAACAGTGCTATGGTAAAGAATGATAGAAACAAAATGGACCTTACAACCTCGCCTTTTCATGACGCGGCTCTAAGTTGGCGGTATGATATAAAGACCATTGAACGGCATCAAGAGACCAGCGGGGCAAGTTCAACGGATCATGTGAGAGCTCATGCATTGTCAGCCGCAAGTGTTGTACATCTTGAGTAGATCAATCCAACGTGGCACAACCCACTAACTCCATTGGAAATCTAGATGGAATTTGTGCGCGCCATAATCACTTGGGAGAAATGAATAAGAAGTTTGACGTATGGTAAAAGCTCCAACGCTTGTGTGAGCAGTCTAGTGTGGTAGATCATACGTGCCATTTCAATGACATCATCACTAGAAGTGACCTCCCTTGAAGAACTCTATTGTTACCACAACAACAGCCTCAAGCACGATATCTGGCAAGGAATTGCCACATGTGGCATTTAGGGCAATCCTCCATGAATGATTGTAGTAATTGATCGTATTGATAGTGCCTAACTTGACACTCATATGAGGGAATCCCATGGCTAATTACCTCAAAACCACAAGTGATATCATGGCGGAGGGAATTCACAGTTAGTGGAAACTTCATCTCCGATGGAGATTGGCACTGTCGATCAACATGCTCAATAGTTGTACTAGACTTGCGCGAATCTGGGGCACATCTTGCATGACTGTTGGAAGTGGCATGAGGTAGCCAAAGGGGAGGAAGTCATAAAGAGAGAATGAGGATTTGGGAAAGGACAGAGGATAGGAGTACATTGGAAAACTTTCTGTCCGTTGGGAAAACTCTACACCGACCAATTGTCCATCTAAAGGACTCACGATGCCAAACATAAGAATTGTTGATATTGGACGAGGGATACAAGGACAACCAACTGGTGATACTGCTAAACGTAATACCAAGGGGTTGTAAAAGTCACATAACTATACCGATACTACTAGATGGAGGAGCTTCTCAAAGTTTTGTCAGTAACAACATGATTTGGAAGTTGGGCTCTCCCATCAAGCCAAGGATGTTTGAAGGAAAAGATAGGCCGACATCCGCAAATCCTTAGAATTTGCAAACATTCAAAGTGCAAATCAAAGACATGCGCAATGTAAGAGTCTAGAGGACTTGCCCAATGAGTGACCACCAAATCATCCTCGAACAATTTTTCCTCTACCGATGCAATCTACATGTAGACTGGTGTAGTGGAGCAGTATTAGTCATCATTAGAGGTGAGAGATGATGCCTACCACTGATTAAGTGACCCAAAACACATTTTTTTTTGTATAATGTATGAAAGGAGGTACTAGGAGAGGGAGTTGTAGAAGTTGCAACATGTTACATGCTGCATATGTTGTTGGAAGTGGCTAAACAGAATCTAGAACATGGAGCGCAAGTGTGGCCGTGCATGTGGAGACATGGGAGATAAAGGAGATTGTGGTAGTAGGAAAAGCATGCCAACCTCATGACACAGGACACTTGACAAGTTTGCAGGCATTGTGGGGGGGGGGGGTCACATCCCTTGTAAAGGATTTGAAAGTGGTTTTCCATGACAAACTACCTCAAGAGTTACCTTTGCAATGAGGAGATAATCAACTATAATTGGTGAGCAAAATGACACTCAAGAATACCTATTGGATGAGCGACCTCAAGCTGAATGAACAAAAGAGCACCCCAAAGAGATGCTTGGTCAAGGGTTAACCAAGCTATCCACGTCACCTTACACTGAATGCATAATTTTGGTGTAAACAAAAAACTGGCAAGATGCGGACGTGTGTGGATTAATCGGTGTTAAATGATATCACCATCAAGAGTTGCTAGCTCCTTTTGTGAGCTGAAAAACTATTCCACCAACTCCGTGGGGAAAGAGTTGTCATTGGAATTGACCTACAAAGATGATACAATCAGATATGGCCTTTGAGAAGATGACATTCTACACCAGGTATGGGCCCTTTGTGTTCATGCTTATGCATTTTGGACTCACAAATTCCACTGCCACTTTTGTGGTTGCTATGAATGGCATTTTACAGCCATACCTCAATAAAATTTCCATTGTATACCTTGACAACATCTTTCTGTGGACCTGCTCCCTGGAAAAGATGAATGGAAATATGCATAAACTCTTTCAAGTTTAGAAAAGAGAGAGATTCCATAGAAATCACTTGTAATGAGACCCCGTTCATCGCTTGTTTGGACGTTTGGACGACATCACCATCGATGGAAATGTCCTAATGGACATGAGAAAAGTGGAGGTAGTCAGTGATTGGCCAATACCAACTTATGCTTGGGTCGTTTAGGTAACTTTTAGCTTATTCAACCAATACCATTGGTTCATTAAGGAATATACATGAGTAACAACATCTTTCTCTGATGTCACTTGTGAAACCACCAAGTGGAATTGTGGGGATAACAAAAAGAGTGTTTAACTATTTGTCAATGACTTTGACCTCGGCTCGGGCTTTACAATTGGTAGATCAAACGGTGGACTATATCATGGCCACCAATACATCCGATTGAGCAATCAAAGCCCTTCTCCTCCAAGAAAACTGCGACGATCATGACCGGTTGCATGTAAGGTCAGATATCTAGCAAATCTATGGGCCTGAAGGGTTGACCCTCCATGTGCATGAGCAAAAATGCATGTGTGCCATACCTAGCAATTCTAAAATAGAGAACAAGGTATCCAGCTTGCTCACCATGCTCCTTCAATAACATTTTTCAGGAGACCATGGCAAACAGGGTCATACGACCATAGATCGATCATGACTCTTGCTCCCCTGCAAACTCACGATCAAGCAATGATCCCACCTTTGTCTTAGGACCAATCGTGACTGCGTGAAGACACCCATTTGCAATCTCTTTCTCTGCATGCAAAGCACATACTTTGGATGGAAAAAAAGTTTAAAACCTACCTCAAATCACAATCAGGGTTGCGAAAATTTTCTGTTGCGTGCATACCTTCTAAGCCCCGTAATAGCGGGATCCATCTAGCTCCCTTTGAGTGCATGGGGACCTCCAGCCCGAATCCTGCACAGACCCCTCCTTTGAACAGTTGTAAACACCTTGAAAAAAGGGGTTGATTATCTTTTCACTAATGTAATGACGTGAGCTTGCCGACGCTCCATTTCATGCTGCATCGGCATGGTGTTTGCACACATTGTTTTGCTACCTTGTTGCTTTTCTTTGACCTGCGGGTATCGTAATGATATAGTGCAAAAGTGGCGGATATTGAATTGTTAAAGAGTGGTTACTCAAAACGACACATATATTTGTAATTTCATGGATGTATGGCCACACCCTTGCTACAAGGGTAGCATGTATGTTGGGAAAGCTATACGAGTTGTAACTCAACAATGCCATACACAGAGAAAGAGATGCTAGCTGTCATACACATGGTTAAGGTATGGCGGTGTTATCTTGAATGCTAATGATGCATCATCCACAGTGACCACCACACACTCAGATATCTCAAGACTTAGGGAAACCCAGACCGTCCAACTACTCTATGGATAGAATTTCTTGAGTCAACCTTTGACGACGACAGAGAGTACCGTCATGGGAAGATAAAGGGTGAAATAGCTCAGATACCCATAAAACGCAAAGTATGACTCTCATTTGCTCGTTGTTCCAAAGGAAAGCAACAATCCGCTTGTCGTTCGGAAGAAAATCAACCATCCTCCGTCACTCTCTAGGAATGATGGTTGCTTTCCTGGCTCTAGGAAAGATTCCAGCCTGGCTCTGAAACCTGCATGTGCGCAAACCGAGGTGCTCCAGTGAGGTCCGTCCTTTGTTGCACGTGTGTAGTGAAAGAAGATTGGCTGCATAACCCTTCAATGTACGTTGTAATGGTCTAGGGTTTGCGTAGATGAAAGTCAGATTCCTCGTGTGCATGGACGGTGGATAGTGACCAGCCCCCCCCCCCCCCCCCCCGGTGTTGCTTCACTATCGGGGTCTGCGGTGCAGACCTACGATGATGCCGGGGATTGGAGTGTTTGCAATGGAGAATCAACATGGTGTTTTCTCTACTAATCAAGCAAAGTGAGTCAAAGTACAGGGTGCGTGAGACATACACTGTGTTGAGAATATGCCGAGGTACCCATTCTTGGCGCAATGGTGCCCCAAACCCGGTCCAGTGCCCGAAGGCCAGAGGCCCTTGCCTCCGCCCGACCGGTGTGTAGATGTTCCACAAGGCCGCCCACTCACCCACCCCTTTCATGTGCCATGGCACTGCGTCCTACAACTGCCACACTCTCACATCTGCTAGGTCCACTTACACAACGACGGGAAATCTCCGCCGGCCAGGGTGGCTTGCACGTGGTGTCTCACTTCTGCGTACCACGAACGCTACCTCCCCGTCATGTAGCCTCGCCGGCAACAGGCACGTCAACTGTGTGTGTTCCTACAGACCCAAGGCGGTGCAACCTTAGACGGAAAATCCCACCCATGTCGGCGGGGTGGCGCCCCCTTGGTAAGGCCGTGACGCTGCCGGTTGCACCACCCACTGAGCCGTCACCTACTGAGCCGTCACCGGAGACCGCAAGGCGATATGCAGCTCAGCAGTTGGAGGCCATACAGCAGGCGATTGTTTTGGAGGAGGCCCTTAGCGCTGCACCAGTCACATCAGCAGACGACGAAAGTAGTGATGACTACGACAGCGATGACGATGACAGCAACGACGGCGCTCCGGGGTGAGCTCTGTGCGGACACATCCCACCAGCATCGTCGTCACCCTTGCTATTGCTGTGTAGGGGTATGTGGCCATGGGGGAGCCGTGCCCCTTCCGCACGGATTGTGTTGGGAGCAGACATCAGCTTTGCTCGTACCGTCAGCCTCTGCAGCCCAAGGGGAGTGTTGGTGTGTGGACTTTGGCCTGACACCTTTTTGAGGACAGCGAGGTTACTTAGGGTGCGGCACGATGCTATGGTCCAGGTTATGCTGGTCGAGACCCGCGCACCTGGTGAGTTTCACCGGTGTGATGTGGAGCCCCATTGCCTCTATGTGTTATGTATGATCCATGCTCGGTTATGCTGGTTGAGACCCGCGCACCTGGTGAGATTCACCGGTGTGATGTGGAGCCCCATTGCCTCTATGTGTTATGTATGATCCATGCTCGGTTATGCTGGTTGAGACCCGCGCACCTGGTGAGATTCACCGGTGTGATGTGGAGCCCCATTGCCTCTATGTGTTATGTATGATCCATGCATGATGTGGTCGAGACCCGGACACCCGGAGACATTTTTTCCGGGGTCACGAGGAGACCTTGTTTCTCTGTCTCTCTTGCTTGATGTTTGACACGTAGGTGTGTGATTCACTTCGTGCATGGTCGAGACCCGGGCATTTGGTGGGATGCACCATTGTCACGAGGAGACCCTGTGCTGTAATCTGCTTGATCAGTGCTCGCTATGATTGGTTCCCTGAGCCATCGTCTCTTGCCTTCGCTCAGACATCATTACGTTGACAATTGTGTCAGCCAGGGGGAGTGTTGGTGTGTCTGGCTTCCCCCTGTCACGAGTGACGGCAAGGAGAGCAGCGATACAGGAGAGCGCGACGACATGGTCCCGGATGTAGACCCCGGAGACACCGGCGCGTCGGCAGGTGGTGGACCACCCACTCGGAGCTGATCGATGACTGCACCAGCGTCATGGGTGTTGCCTCGGACCTCTTGCAGGTTTTCTGCTGCCTATCCTTGATGCGGATGCAGCTGGCACCGGAGCACCGACTAGTGGTGACTCCATCCACCAGCAGTTGCCAGAGAGCTGCCACGACGCCCTGGGTGCTTGCCGGGGTGCTTTGCGGTTCTTCTGCAGACACTAGAGTTTTCTCGGTGGACTGGCTCTTGAGCCCGATTTGCATGTTTTTGCATTTTCTGTCCACCGATCGGTGCCGGACTTATGCGTGTGACCAGTCGTAGCGTCTGGCTTGAGATTCTGCATCTCTAGGTTCAGACGGCGTAGCGTTATGATTTTTCTGCGCAGAGTTACAGCCAAAACAGTGTCTTGGGCCGGTTTTAGGATAGACCTTGCACTGCCGCGTGCGACACCTGTCGTGCGCCGCGGCAGGTACTTATGCTGTGGACTTGTCATTTGTTATCTCTCTTTGCAATTATATTCAGTTTGAGTTTCCTGACACTCTGTTCGTGTCCCAACCCAGACCCTTGCAGTTTTGTTTTTAACTTGTGACTGTTGTCACACGCTGACGCCTAGTGTCGCGGCAAGTGGTTAGGAAGGTTCTAGGAAACTTCTCAGGCAGAGATGCGCCGAAGTCTCGTGTGAGGTTATCACCAAGTAATTAATGCGTTGACAGCCCCTCTTGCATTGATGTGCTTGTATTCGAAGTGTAGCGTAGAGGGGAGTGTGAGTAGTTCATAGGGATGAGGTGGGGAAGAATGGACGATTGGACGAATTGGGAAAACTGGATAACTTATTGAAGTAGTAGTTTTACTTCGATGATAAGTGTCAAACACATCAAACACATAAATGCAACGACAAGAATCACAAAGAGGCATATGTGCGGTCTTTGGCGCTCAAGCCAAGCAACGCATTTGACTCGCTGCTTTGGAGAAGGTCCGCTGAGAAGTTGGGGGGCGTTGAGAATATCGCGAGCTGGTTTTCTAAAAGTTTAAAGTCGTCAAGAAGTCGTCTGAACAGCTTCAAAGAATCAGTACAGTTCATGACACTTGCGTCGACCATTTTAGGAAGTGGTCAACGTTGTCAGATCCTTCTAGAACCGAACCTCAGGGGTCGGTGTAGATGGTTAAAATGTCGTTGGTCTAGCGGTGAAAAAATCGTGAGGTCAAAGCGTGGTTTAACATAAGTGTAAAGACAAAGATACCCACTCACAAAGTTCAGGAACTTGTGTACGTATCGTAATTGTAAGTGTAAGTGTCGTAGTTCTGACTGTTTCTAATGGTTCGAGTCTTGTGCTCTAATCATCCACGTTAGAGTAACAACTGAGTCTCATTATTCAACCAATGCCGCTCGCGCGCACCTCTGACCATTGTCAACTCGCGCAAAGTTGTAATCTGAATTCTAAGGGTGTGGTTGGATTGCGTCGCACAACCGTGCGACGTCCTCCAGCTGCCCACGGGCGCACGACGTGAGACAGAACGTCGAGCGTGCGATCAAGCGTCCGCGCAAAAGTCGAGGACAGCCACCGGACGTACGACTTCCGCGGTCGCACACGCGAGACAGAACGCTGAATTGGACGTCGCACAGGTTTCGAGGACAGTACGGCCAATGCGACGCAATCCAAACGCACCCTAACTATTTTACTCGATTTCGGAACCGGTCCGCAGTAGAGGTGGCAACGAATGGAGTGGACTGCCTCGGTGCAAGTGAGTAGCTCACAATCCATCCCCGTTGTTTCCGGCCCGGACGAGACCGACAGGGGCTGCATTGGGGTCCATTCCATGGCGACGACGACGTGCGGTCAAGTCTCCGCAAGCGCCACCGGACGGTTTTTTGGTAGCTGCACGCAACATTCACATTCCGCGAAGCCTTGCCCTCGCGCTGGCTCCTCGGCCAATGCTAATGCCGCTGCCGCTTCGTGGTCAATCAGCGGCAAGCGGTGGAAAGTAGCAGCAGCAACAGCAGCGCGGGGTTGGGGCATTTATGGCGCGGCTGCAGCAAGCGCAGGAAGGCGGCCTACCGTACGCTGCTCACTGTCTGCAGGGTCGGGCCCTGCCCACCTAGCCTTCAGGGAGGCGGCCGTGCAAGTCGTGAGTCGCAACCGGTGGCTGCTGCATGCTGATCCTCGCCCCGTCCGCTCTCTTCTATTCTTTGCTGCTGGTTTGGCAGTCAGGATGATGTTTGCGTGGGCGTTGGCCATAAGCATGGGCATCGGCCCTTTGACATTCGCATACTCATTGGCATTGGCATTGGCATCAGGAGTTGCTTCGCAATAGCGTTGGCGCTGCCGTTGGCAATAGCATTGGCATAGGTGTTGGCATTGACGACAGTGTTGGTGTTGGCCTTAGCATTGGCGTCAGCATTTGCTCTAGCATCCACAGCGCTGTCGGCATTGGTATCGGCATCGACAGTGGCATTGGCATGAGCATTTGCTTTTGCAAAGGCGTCAGCCCTGCCATTGGTCTGGCCACTGGGCTTGGCCTTGGCAATGGCACTCGCGTAGGCGTTGTCGTAAGCACGCATTGGCATTTTGCATGGCGTTAGCATTGGGGTTGGGACTAGGATAGGCATGGGGATCAGCGTTGGCATTGGCATCCGAATCGCCATTGGCAACAGGGTTGGCGTTGACCTCAGCAATGGCACATATACAACTGCATCCCGTGAGGCATTGGAACTGGCATTGGCATCGGCAAACTTGTGGAGGACCTCGTGGGATGATCCATGAAAGCCTGATGTTCACTGTTGAGGCTACACATCGCAAGATATGAAATGCATTACTCCCTGCATCCTCCTTGCCTTGCGTGGTTGTGGTGGGATGGTGGCACCTGCACTTGAGTTTGGCACGTGGAAACGTAATCAGGTGAAGGACCACGTGAGGAGTTCCATGGTGGTGGGCGTTGGGGGTGGGCCCGGCGCTCTCATGGCGCTAGAGAACATCGCGCAGAGGATTGAGGCAGGCACGCTCGAAGACATCACCATCGTCCCATCGTCAGTATGTATGTGTACGCTCTAACCTTGCCCATCCCCCTCTGTTAGCTGCATGTGCAGGCAATTCTCTCGTTCAACTTCCCCCCCCCTTCCCTCCCTTCCTCTTTCTCTCCTGGGAGGGAAAGAGAACCTCTGTACTTCAATCCAACTGCATATCAAGTTTTGTTTCAGAACCGGCTGCATTGCATTGCACTCCTTGCTGTCCCATCACCAAGCCTCGGCAAACAGGTTCCCGCCAAAACCATCAAGTGGCTCCTTGCATGCAAGCTGCGTCTGGGCCAGCTGGAAAGCTGGATAGAGCAAGCTACACAGTCTGATCATCTTTACATTAGCCGTGTGCCAAGGCTCACCCATCACCAGCTGCACTCATGCTGCATGTTGCTCTTCTGTTGGACTTGGAGCCGTCGAGAAGTAGTTTCCTACCTAGCCCCCCTCGCAAAGTCGGGACAGGAGCACAGAAGAACTGCACACCCTCCAACACAAGTTTTCCAGCAGATTCTCTCGAGTTGTTTCCCCCGTAGCCAAATTCGACAGCCTGGAGCAGGTCTTCACGGTACAACTAGTACCTATCTCACACCGCTCTGTTTGCCTTATCATCTCGCACATATTCAATCCATTGCCGTCTGACGCATCTCCACTCCATGGCCGCCTGCCATATTTTCACTCTATTCCCACCTCGCTCGTCTTCACTTCCTTCCCATCTGGCACTGTGTTCCTTCCTTCCCATCTGGCACTGCTCTGTTTTGCTTTCACCATTGCAGGTCAGCCATGGTGGCAGCAGAGGCAGCAAACTACGGCATACCCATGGCCACACTAGGACCCGTTGGTGGCTCTGGACCAGCTGTCGAACAAGTGGGTGGGTGAGTGGGCGGGTGGGTGGGTGGGCGCGTGGGCGGGTGGGTGAGTGGGTGGGTGGGTGGTTGGGTGGGCAGGTGGGTGCGTGAGTGGGCGGGCGGGTGGGTACGTGAGTGGGCGGTCGGGTGGGTAGGTGGGTGGGTGGATGGGTGGGTGGGCGGACGGGCACATGAGCAGGCGGGCGGATTGGTAGGCGGACGGGCAGGCGGGAGGACGGGCGGTCAGTTAGACCAGCGGGCGGTCGAGCAGGTGGGCGTGCGGGTGGCCAGGAGGGCGGCCGGTTGTTTGGGTGGGCTGGTGGGCCGGCGGGCGTGCACGTGGTTTGGGTGTGCTCATTGCGATTTCCAAGTCGTAGAATGTTTGACGTTATGCAAAACATGTTTCTCCACTCTCATGGCTTTTCTTGACCACCACACAAACATGGCTGCCGCAAGCCCAGTGCCTAGTCTCAACCACTGGTGATGTTAGGTGCAAGGTGATTTTCTTTGCTCTTGCTGTTGATGCCTTTCTGGATGGCTCTTTTGGAAACCCGTCCGGACAGGAGGCATTGCAAGGTGACTTCCCTCTTGCCACACATCGTGTCCGCTGTTCCTCTGCGCAGATCGACGTGACCATCATGGACGCTGACGTGGCCCAGGAGGGTACATTGTTCGCTGTGATTGGCCGAAGAGGAGTGGCTGGACGAGGAGCGCTGGTGAAGGAGAAGGTGTGTGTGTGTGTGTGTGTGTGTGTGTGTGTGTTTGTGT
>SZWC01002606.1:0-10630 GCA_023375785.1 Penium margaritaceum
ACTGGTTGCCGAGTGGTGAAAACTGGCTGCGGGTGGTGCAAACTGGTGGTGGAGTGGTGCAAACTGGTTGCGGAGTGGTGCGAACGGGTTGCGGAGTGGTATGAATGGATTGCGGAGTGAGGGGAACTGGTTGCGGAGTGTTGCAAACTGGTTGCGGAGTGGTGCAAACTGGTTGCGGAGTGGTGCAAACTGGTTGCAGAATGGTGCGATCTGGTTGCGGAGTCGTGCGAACTGGTTGCAGAGTGGTGTGAACTGGCTGTGGAGTGGTGCAAACTGGTTGCGGACGGGTCCAAACTGGTTGCGGAGTGCTGCTAACTGGTTGTGGAGTGGTGCAAACTGGTTGCGAAGTGGTGCAAACTGCTTGCGGAGTGGTGCGAACTGGTTGCGGAGTGGTGCGATCTGATTGCGGAGTGGTGCGAACTGGTTGCGAAGTGGTGCAAACTGCTTGCGGAGTGGTGCGAACTGGTTGCGGAGTGGTGCGATCTGATTGCGGAGTGGTGCGAACTGGTTGCAGAGTGGTGCGAACTTGTTGCCGAGTGGTGCGAACTGGTTTCGGAGTGGTACGAACTGGTTGCGGAGTGATGGGAACTGGTTGCGGAGTGATGCGAACTGGTTGCAGAATGGTTCGAAGTGGTTGCGGAGTGGTGCGAACTGGTTGCGGAGTGGTGCGAACTGGTTGCGGAGTTGTGCAAACTGGTTGAAGAGTGGTGCAGACTGGTTGCGAAGTGGTGCGAACTGATTGGGGAGTGGTGCGAACTTGTTGTCCAGTGGTGCGAAGTGGTTGCAGACTGGTTCGAACTGGTTGCGGCGTGGTGCGAACTGGTTGCGGAGTGTTGCAAACTGGTTGGGGAGTGGTGCGAACTGGCTGCGGGTGGTGCAAACGGGTTGCGGAGTGGTGTGAACTGGTTGCGGAGTGGTGCGGACTGGTTGCGGAGTGGTACGAACTGGTTGCGGAGTGGTGCGAACTGGCTGGAGGTGGTGCGAACTGGTTGCGAAATAGTGCAAACTGGTGGCAGACTGGTGCGAACTGGTTGCGGAGTGGTGCGACCTGGTTGAGGAGTGGTGCGAACTGGTTGCGGAGTGGTACGAACTGGTTGCGGAGTGGTGCGAACTGGCTGGAGGTGGTGCGAACTGGTTGCGAAATAGTGCAAACTGGTGGCAGACTGGTGCGAACTGGTTGCGGAGTGGTGCGACCTGGTTGAGGAGTGGTGCGAACTGGTTGCGGAGTGGTACGAACTGGTTGCGGAGTGGTGCGAACTGGCTGGAGGTGGTGCGAACTGGTTGCGAAATAGTGCAAACTGGTGGCAGACTGGTGCGAACTGGTTGCGGAGTGGTGCGACCTGGTTGAGGAGTGGTGCGAACTGGTTGCGGAGTGGTACGAACTGGTTGCGGAGTGGTGCGAACTGGCTGGAGGTGGTGCGAACTGGTTGCGAAATAGTGCAAACTGGTGGCAGACTGGTGCGAACTGGTTGCGGAGTGGTGCGACCTGGTTGAGGAGTGGTGCGAACTGGTTGCGGAGTGGTACGAACTGGTTGCGGAGTGGTGCGAACTGGCTGGAGGTGGTGCGAACTGGTTGCGAAATAGTGCAAACTGGTGGCAGACTGGTGCGAACTGGTTGCGGAGTGGTGCGACCTGGTTGAGGAGTGGTGCGAACTGGTTGCGGAGTGGTACGAACTGGTTGCGGAGTGGTGCGAACTGGCTGGAGGTGGTGCGAACTGGTTGCGAAATAGTGCAAACTGGTGGCAGACTGGTGCGAACTGGTTGCGGAGTGGTGCGACCTGGTTGAGGAGTGGTGCGAACTGGTTGCGGAGTGGTACGAACTGGTTGCGGAGTGGTGCGAACTGGCTGGAGGTGGTGCGAACTGGTTGCGAAATAGTGCAAACTGGTGGCAGACTGGTGCGAACTGGTTGCGGAGTGGTGCGACCTGGTTGAGGAGTGGTGCGAACTGGTTGCGGAGTGGTACGAACTGGTTGCGGAGTGGTGCGAACTGGCTGGAGGTGGTGCGAACTGGTTGCGAAATAGTGCAAACTGGTGGCAGACTGGTGCGAACTGGTTGCGGAGTGGTGCGACCTGGTTGAGGAGTGGTGCGAACTGGTTGCGGAGTGGTACGAACTGGTTGCGGAGTGGTGCGAACTGGCTGGAGGTGGTGCGAACTGGTTGCGAAATAGTGCAAACTGGTGGCAGACTGGTGCGAACTGGTTGCGGAGTGGTGCGACCTGGTTGAGGAGTGGTGCGAACTGGTTGCGGAGTGGTACGAACTGGTTGCGGAGTGGTGCGAACTGGCTGGAGGTGGTGCGAACTGGTTGCGAAATAGTGCAAACTGGTGGCAGACTGGTGCGAACTGGTTGCGGAGTGGTGCGACCTGGTTGAGGAGTGGTGCGAACTGGTTGCGGAGTGGTACGAACTGGTTGCGGAGTGGTGCGAACTGGCTGGAGGTGGTGCGAACTGGTTGCGAAATAGTGCAAACTGGTGGCAGACTGGTGCGAACTGGTTGCGGAGTGGTGCGACCTGGTTGAGGAGTGGTGCGAACTGGTTGCGGAGTGGTACGAACTGGTTGCGGAGTGGTGCGAACTGGCTGGAGGTGGTGCGAACTGGTTGCGAAATAGTGCAAACTGGTGGCAGACTGGTGCGAACTGGTTGCGGAGTGGTGCGACCTGGTTGAGGAGTGGTGCGAACTGGTTGCGGAGTGGTACGAACTGGTTGCGGAGTGGTGCGAACTGGCTGGAGGTGGTGCGAACTGGTTGCGAAATAGTGCAAACTGGTGGCAGACTGGTGCGAACTGGTTGCGGAGTGGTGCGACCTGGTTGAGGAGTGGTGCGAACTGGTTGCGGAGTGGTACGAACTGGTTGCGGAGTGGTGCGAACTGGCTGGAGGTGGTGCGAACTGGTTGCGAAATAGTGCAAACTGGTGGCAGACTGGTGCGAACTGGTTGCGGAGTGGTGCGACCTGGTTGAGGAGTGGTGCGAACTGGTTGCGGAGTGGTACGAACTGGTTGCGGAGTGGTGCGAACTGGCTGGAGGTGGTGCGAACTGGTTGCGAAATAGTGCAAACTGGTGGCAGACTGGTGCGAACTGGTTGCGGAGTGGTGCGACCTGGTTGAGGAGTGGTGCGAACTGGTTGCGGAGTGGTACGAACTGGTTGCGGAGTGGTGCGAACTGGCTGGAGGTGGTGCGAACTGGTTGCGAAATAGTGCAAACTGGTGGCAGACTGGTGCGAACTGGTTGCGGAGTGGTGCGACCTGGTTGAGGAGTGGTGCGAACTGGTTGCGGAGTGGTACGAACTGGTTGCGGAGTGGTGCGAACTGGCTGGAGGTGGTGCGAACTGGTTGCGAAATAGTGCAAACTGGTGGCAGACTGGTGCGAACTGGTTGCGGAGTGGTGCGACCTGGTTGAGGAGTGGTGCGAACTGGTTGCGGAGTGGTACGAACTGGTTGCGGAGTGGTGCGAACTGGCTGGAGGTGGTGCGAACTGGTTGCGAAATAGTGCAAACTGGTGGCAGACTGGTGCGAACTGGTTGCGGAGTGGTGCGACCTGGTTGAGGAGTGGTGCGAACTGGTTGCGGAGTGGTACGAACTGGTTGCGGAGTGGTGCGAACTGGCTGGAGGTGGTGCGAACTGGTTGCGAAATAGTGCAAACTGGTGGCAGACTGGTGCGAACTGGTTGCGGAGTGGTGCGACCTGGTTGAGGAGTGGTGCGAACTGGTTGCGGAGTGGTACGAACTGGTTGCGGAGTGGTGCGAACTGGCTGGAGGTGGTGCGAACTGGTTGCGAAATAGTGCAAACTGGTGGCAGACTGGTGCGAACTGGTTGCGGAGTGGTGCGACCTGGTTGAGGAGTGGTGCGAACTGGTTGCGGAGTGGTACGAACTGGTTGCGGAGTGGTGCGAACTGGCTGGAGGTGGTGCGAACTGGTTGCGAAATAGTGCAAACTGGTGGCAGACTGGTGCGAACTGGTTGCGGAGTGGTGCGACCTGGTTGAGGAGTGGTGCGAACTGGTTGCGGAGTGGTACGAACTGGTTGCGGAGTGGTGCGAACTGGCTGGAGGTGGTGCGAACTGGTTGCGAAATAGTGCAAACTGGTGGCAGACTGGTGCGAACTGGTTGCGGAGTGGTGCGACCTGGTTGAGGAGTGGTGCGAACTGGTTGCGGAGTGGTACGAACTGGTTGCGGAGTGGTGCGAACTGGCTGGAGGTGGTGCGAACTGGTTGCGAAATAGTGCAAACTGGTGGCAGACTGGTGCGAACTGGTTGCGGAGTGGTGCGACCTGGTTGAGGAGTGGTGCGAACTGGTTGCGGAGTGGTACGAACTGGTTGCGGAGTGGTGCGAACTGGCTGGAGGTGGTGCGAACTGGTTGCGAAATAGTGCAAACTGGTGGCAGACTGGTGCGAACTGGTTGCGGAGTGGTGCGACCTGGTTGAGGAGTGGTGCGAACTGGTTGCGGAGTGGTACGAACTGGTTGCGGAGTGGTGCGAACTGGCTGGAGGTGGTGCGAACTGGTTGCGAAATAGTGCAAACTGGTGGCAGACTGGTGCGAACTGGTTGCGGAGTGGTGCGAACTGGTTGCGGAGTGGTGCCACCTGGTTGAGGAGTGGTGCGAACTGGTTGAGGAGTGGTGCAAAGTGGTTGCGGAGTGGTGTGAAAGGGCTTTGGAGTGGTTCAAACTGGTTAAGAAATAGTGGAAACTGGTTGCGGAGTGGTGCGAACTGGTTTAGGAGTGGTGAGAACTGGTCACGGAGTGGGGCGAACTGGTTGCGGAGTGGTGCGAACTGGTTGCGGATTGATGGGAACTGGTTGGGAGGTGGTGCGAAGTGGTTATGGATTGGTTCGAACTGGCTGCGGAGTGGTGGGAACTCATTGCAGAGTGGTGCGAACTGGTTGCGGAGTGGTGCGAACTGGTTGAGGAGTGGTGTGAACTTGTACAGGAGTGTTGCGAAGTGGTTGCGGAGTGGTGCAAAAGGGCTGCGAAGGGTGCGAACAGGTTGAGGAGTGGTGGGAACTGGTTGCGGTGTGGTGCGAACTGGTTGCGGGGTGGTGCGAACTGGTTGCAGAGTGGTGCGAACTGGTTGCGGAATGGTGGGAACTGGTTACGGAGTGGTGCGGACTGGTTGCGGAGTGGTGCGAACTGGTTGCGGAATGGTGCGAAGTGGTTGCGGAGTGGTACGAAACGGTTGCAGAGTGGTGCGAACTGGTTGTGGAGTGGTGCGAACTGGTTGCGGAGTGGTGCGAACTGGTTGCAGAAGGTTTTGAACTACAAGGTTAGTGGTGCGAACTGGTTGCGGAGTGGTGCAAACTGGCTGCGGAGTGGTTCGAACTGGTTGCAGAATGGTGCGAAACGGTTGCGGAGTGGTGGGAACTGGGTGCGGAGTAGTGCAAACTGGTTGCAGAGTGGTGCGAACTGGTTGTGGAGTGGTGCAAACTGGTTGCGGACTGGTGCGAACTGGTTGCGGAGTGATGCGAACTGGTTGCAGAGTGGTGCGAACTGGTTGCAAAAATCTGGGAGCTGGTTGCAGAGTGGTGCGAACTGGTTGCGGAGTGGTGCGAATTGGTTGCGGAGTGGTGCAAGCTGATTGCAGAGTGGTACGAACTGGTTGCGGAGTTGTGCAAACTGGTTGCGGAGTGGTGCGAACTGGTTGCGGAGTGGGGCGAACTGGTTGCGAGTGGTGCGAACTGGTTGCGGAGTGGTGCGAACTGGTTGCGGAGTGGTGCAAACTGGTTGCGGAGTGGTGCGAACTGGTTGCGGAGTGGGGCGAACTGGTTGCGAGTGGTGCGAACTGGTTGCGGAGTGGTGCGAACTGGTTGCGGAGTGGTGCGCTGGCTCCCAACAGCCAGATTTGCGAGGAGCACACAAGTGCAGGAGTCAACCCGGCAAAACAAACCCGACGAGCAGGCCAAGTAGAGAGTAGGACTCGACTAGGCGCACTAACACAAGTAGCAACAACGTTTGCTACTTTAAGAATTTATGCACAAAGTCTATTCAAAACGTTTATTCACAACATTCATGCCCAACGTTTATGCACAAACTTTATGTACAAAGTTTACGCACAAAATCTATGCAAAACGTCCATGAACAATTTTTATGCAAAACTTTAATGCACAAAGTTCATGCACAAAGTTTATGCACAAGGTTTATGCACAAAGTTTCTGCACAAAGTTTATGCACAAATTTTATGCACAAAGTTTATGCACAAAGTATATGCACAAATTTTATGCACAATGCTTATGCACATAGGTTTATGTACAAAGTTTATCTACAAATTCTATGCACAAAGTTTATGCACAAAGTTTATGCACAATGTTTATGCACAAAGTTCATGCACAAAGTTTATTCACAAATGTTTTGCACGAAGTTCATGCACAAAGGTCATGCCCAACGTTTATTCACAAATTTTATGCACAAAGTTTGTGCACAAGGTTTATCCATAAGAGTTATGCACAAATTTTATGCACAAACTGTATGTACAACGTTTATGCACAAATGTTATGCACAAAGTTTATGGACAAGTTTTATGTACAACTTTTATGCACAAGGTTTCTGCACAAATTTTATGGAGAAAGTTAATGCACAAATTTTATGCACAACGATTCTGCAAAACCGTTATGCACAATGTTTTTGTACAAAGTTTATGCACAAATTTTAAGCACAAAGTTCATGCAGAATGTTTATGCAATAGTTTTATACACAAACTTTATGCACAAAGTTTATGCACAAAGTTTATGCACCAAATTTATGCACAAAGGTTATGCAAAACGTTTGTGCACAACGTTTATGCACACAGTTCATGCAGAATGTTTATGCACAATGTTTATGCACAAAAGTTTTTCAAAATGATTCTGCACAAAGTTTACTCACAACGTTTACGCACAAAGTGTATTGACAAAGTTTATGCACAATATTTAAGCACAAAGTTTATGGACAACGATTATGCACAAAGTGTACGCACAAAGTTTATGCACATTGTTTATGCATATTATTTATTCACAAAGTTTGTGCACAAATTTTATGCAAATCGTTTTTGCACAAAGTTTATGAGCAAAATTTATGCACACGGTTTATGCACAAGGTTTTTGCACAAAGTTTCTGCACAAAGTTTATAAACAAAGCTTATGCACAAATTCTATGCACAAAGTTTATGCACAAACTTGATGCACAAAGTTTATTCACAAAGTTTATGCACAAGGCTTATACACAAACCTTATGCACAAAGTTTATGCACAATGTTTCTTCACAATGTTTATGCACAATGTTTCTGTATAACGTTTATGCACAAAGGTTTTGCACAAAGTTTATGCACAAAGCTTATGCACAAATTTTATGCACAAATTTTATGCACAAACTTAATGCACAAAGTTTATGCCGAAAGTTTATGCACAAATTTTATCCATAAAGTGTATGCACAACGTTTATGCACAAATTTTATGCACGACGTTTATGCACAAATTTTATGCACAACGTTCATGCACAAAGTTTATGCACATATTTTATGCACAAAGTTTGTGCACAAACTTTATGGACAGTTTATGCACAAAGTTTATCCACAAATTGTTTGCACAAAGTTTATGCAAAATCTTTATGCACAAATTTTATGCACAACGTTAATGCACAAACGTTATGCACAACGTTTATGCACAAAGCTGATGCACAATGTTTACGCACAAAGTTTATGCACAAAGTTTATGCAGAAACATTATGCACAAAGTTTATGCAAAACGTTTATGCACAAAGTTTATGCACTAAGTTTATCCACAAACTTTTTAAACAACGTTTCTGAACAAAGTTTATTCACAAAGTTTATGCACAAGTGGTATGCACAAATTTTATGCACAAAGCTTACGCACACATTTTATGCACAACGTTTGTGCACAAAGTGTATGCAGAATACTTATGTACAAAGTTTATGCACAACTTTTATGTATAATATTTTTTACAATGTTTGAGCACAATTTGTATACACAAAGTTTATGCACTATGTTGGTGCAAAACGTTTATGCACAAATTTTATGCACAACGTTTCTGCACAAAGTTTGCGCACAAAGTTTATGCACAAAACTTGTGCACAATGTTTTCTGCACAAAGTTTGTGCACAAAGTTTATGCAGAATGTTTATGCACAAAGTTCATGCACAAAGTTTATGTACAAAGTTTGTGCACAAAGTTTATGTGCAAATGTTATGCACAAAGTTTTTGCACAAAGATTTTGCACAAATTTTATACACAAGGTTTATGCACAACGTTTTTGCACAAAGTTGATACAAAATTTGTATGCACAATGTTTATCCACAAAGTTTATGCACAAAGTTTAAACACAAATTTTATGCACAAAGTTTCTGCACATAGTTTCTGCACAAAGTTTATGCACAACGTTTTGTGCACAAAGTTTATGCAAAAAGTTCATGCACAACGCTTATGCACCACGTTCATGAACATAGTTCATGCACAAATTTTATGAACAAAGGTTTTGCACAAAGTTTATGCACAAGTTTTTTCATTAAAATATACGCAGAAAAGTATGCACACAGTTCATGCACAAACTATATTCACAAAGTTTATGCACAAATTGTATGCAAAAATTTGGTGCACAGATTTAATGCACAAAGTTTATGCACATAGTTTATGTACAAATTGTATGCACAAATTTTATTCACAAATTTCATGCACAAAGTTGATGCACAAAGTTTATGTTAAACATTTTTTAACAACGTTTATGCACAAATTTTATGCACAACATTTATGCATAATGTTTATGCACAAAGTTTATGCACAACGTTTATGCACAAAGCTTATGCACAAAGTTCATGCACAAAATCTATGCACAAAGTTTCTGCACGAAGTTTATGCACAAAGTTTAGTGCACAAATTTTATGCAAAAAGTTTTTGCACAAGGTTTATCCACAAACGTTATGCACAAAGTTTATGCAAAAATGTTACGTACAACGTTTATGCACAAATGTTACGCACAAAGTTTATGCACAAAGTTTATGCACAAACTTTATGCACAACTTTTCTGCACAAAGTTTATGGAGAAAGTTTATGCACAAAGTTTATGCACAATGTTGTCAGGAAAAGTGAGTGAAGCCAAACCCGGAGTGGAAGCGAGAGGCGAGGCAAACGTGTGAGAATAGAAGACTGAAACGGGATGGAGGGCGGAGGCGATGAAACGATGAATGATTGATTGAAAGGAAGCAAAGAACAAGTACAAAAGAGCTAGTATTAATAGTTGTAACCCCTATTGGGTTCTAGGCCTAAGCAGCTACTAGGGATGGCGGCTCAGTAGTGTTAACCGCCGTGGACACCAGGTTGCCTGGTGTTGCTTCGGTGCTGCTGTCAAAGTCAATCGAGTCGCTTCGCGACTTGCTGCAGTTCAAGAGGAGGAGGAGCAGGTCCTGGTGCGGACGTGCCTTGCGGAGTCGCCCAGTCATGGTGATGGAACCACCTCCCCAAGGCTGTCTTCTTCGGGGACGGACCGCCTTGGTGGGGAGAGCACCGAACGTGACCCTCTGTCCTGTAGCTTGGACCGAGCCACGATGACGCTCGGAGAGGCTTGGTGGGGCAGTGAGGTCCGTCCATCGTTTGGTGGTCGGTGACGTGCAAAAGAGGTATTGTTTCCAGTTTCCGTTACAGATCATTGTGGCTCGGTCGGCTTTGCCGCCCGAGCCGTTGGGCGTGATCTCCCAGGGAGGTGAACCGCTTCCGACTGGTAATTTCGGTGTCACAGATGTGGAGGCAGGGCAGGTAGGTAGAGAAGGTAATAAGGAGTGAGCGGAACCCTAGTGAAGAAGGTGTAGCAGTTGAGGATATTTCTGACAGCTGCCCGCACTGCCACAATGAGATACCAGGATGCAGCTGCTGAAAAGGAGGGTGCTTGTGTCCAGAAAGAGAGAAAAAGAGAGAAAGAGTGAGAGAGTCGCTGATGCAGCCCATCGGATGAGGTTGCGTCTTGGGGCAGTCGATGGTGGATCTGACAGCCGCCCAGACTGCCACAAGGTGCACAACCAGTGCACAAACAGCGGGAGTGCTAGATCCCGGAAAACAAAGGAGGGTGGTGTGAAACCGTGAGACCATGGCGGGAGTTGGTTGGGGAGGAAAGCGCACGGGGGAACACAGATGGTGAACAGGAAGGAGCGGAGAGGATTGGTCGGTGGTGCCCATTGAGGGGTAAAGAAGAGACAGGGTGTAGAGAGCTTGCAGGGAAGAGAGGAGGAACGGAGGGAGGCAGGGAGAAGAAAGAAATCCAGAGGCGGAAAGGTCAACAAGAGTGGTGGAGGTAGGGGAAGGAACGGGCTCATGGAAGTGATGGAGACTGGTGTAGGTGTGGTAAGGACTGGATGGTGTGGAGAGGAGGATGCAGGTGCACTGGTAGGATGAGGGAGCGAGTCACGAGGGTCGGCCTTAGTGATGGTTTGTGGCGGAAATCCCAGAGGGACGAGGCAGCTCGGCAGTGGAGAAGGCGGGAAGCCAGGAGGAGTGGGGCAGTGGGGAAGAGGTGCGCGTGGAGCTGGAGGCGCCGGAGGAGCTGGAGGAGTTGGAGGCGCTTGAGGAGCTGGAGGAGGAGTTGGAGGCGTTGGTGGAGCTGGAGGCGCTGGAGGAGCTGGAGGAGGTACGAGGACTGCTGCATGGGTGGTGGGGGGGGGGGGGGG
>SZWC01002606.1:10710-31129 GCA_023375785.1 Penium margaritaceum
GGGGGGGGGGGGGGGGGGGGGGGGGGGGGGGGGCATGTTCTGAAGAGGACGGAAGAGGTAGGTAGGCACTCGGTGGTGATGAAGGTGGTGCGGTTGAGTCATTGGAGAAGGGAAGGCAGTCCAGGATGGAGGGTGGACTGCTGTTGAGTGGAGGAGGAGGTCCGACGTCGCGGCCCGCGTAGAAGTCCTGGAGCCAGCGGAAATGGGCTTCCAAGAAGAGGGCCATGGCTTGTCGGAAGGCCGTGCAGAAGGGGATGGAGGTGAGGCTGGAAGCCGGAAGGAGGGTATCAGAGCAGAGGCAATGATGCCATGCGGACAGCTGCCCACAAGCAAGGGAAGGGGCACACGAAACGAAGCTTGAAATGTAGAAGGGTGGGTGGGTGGGTGAAACAGGCCGTAGAATCTTGAAGGCTCTGATACCATGTCAGGAAAAGTGAGTGAAGCCAAAACCAGAGCGGAAGCGAGAGGCGAGGCAAACGTGTGAGAATAGAAGACTGACACGGGATGGAGGGCGGAGGCGATGAAACGATGAATGATTCATTGAACGGAAGCAAAGAACAAGTAAAAGAGAGCTAGTATTAATAGTTGTAACCCCTATTGGGTTCTAGGCCTAAGCAGCTACTAGGGACGGCGGCTCGGTAATGTTAACCGCCGTGGACACCAGGTTGCCTGGTGTTACTTTGGTGCTGCTGTCGAAGTCAACTGAGTCACTTCGCGACTCGCTGCAGTTGAAGAGGAGGAGGAGCAGGTCCTGGTGCGGACGTGCCTTGCGGAGTCGCCCAGTCACGGTGATGGAACCTCCTCGCCACGGCTGTCTTCTTCGGGGACGGAACGCCTTGGTGGGGAGAGCGCCGAACGTGACCCTCTGTCCTGTAGCTTGGACCGAGCCGCGATGACGCTCGGAGAGGCTTGGTGGGTCAGTGAGGTGCATCCATCATGCGGTGGTCGGTGACATGCACGAGAGGTCCTGTTGCCAGTTGCCGTTACGGATCATCGTGGCTCGGTCGGCTTTGCCGCCCGAGCCGTTGGGCGTGATCTTCCAGGGAGGTGAACCGCCTCCGACAGGTAATTTCGGTGTCACAGATGTGGAGGCAGGGCAGGTAGGTAAAGAAGGTAACAAGGAGTGAGCGGAACCCGAGTGAACAAGGTGTGGCAGTGGACAACATTTCTGACAATGTTGATGTACTAAGTTTATGAACAAGTTTTATGCACAAAGTTTATGCACAATGTTTATGCACAAAGTTTATACACAAAGTTTATGCACAAAGTATATGCACAAAGTTTATGCACCAAAGTTATGCACAAAGGTTATGCAAAACGTTTGTGCCTTCATTTATGCACAAAATTTATGAACAACGTTTATGCACAAAGTTTTTGCAAAACGATTATCCACAGAGTTGATTCACAAATTTTACCCACAAAGTTTATGGACAAAGATTATGCACAATGTTTAAGCACAAAGTTTATGCACAAAGTTTATGCACATAGTTTATGCAAAACGTTTATGCACAAAGTTTATGCACAATGTTTATGCATAGTATTTATTCACAAAGTTTGTGCACAAAGCTTACGCACAACGTTTGTGCACAAAGTTTATTCACAAAATTGATGCACAAAGTTTATGCACAAAGTGTTTTCACAAAGTTTATGCACAAAGTTTTTGCACAAAGTTTAAAAACAAATTTTATGCAAAATTTTATGCTCAAAGTTTATGCACAAAGTTTATGCACAACGTTTATTCACAAAGCTCATGCACGAGGTTTATGCACAAGGTTTATGCACAAAGTTTATGCAAAATGTTTCTGCACAATGTTTATGCACAAATTTTATGCATAACGTTTATGCACAAAGTTTTTGCACAAAGCTTATGCACAAAGTTTATGCACAACTTTTATGCACAACGTTTATGCACAACGTTTATGCAGAAATTTTGTGCACAAATTTTATCCATAAAGTGTATGCACAATGCTTATGCACAAAATTTATGCAAGACGTTTATGCACAACTTTTATGCTTAACGTTCATGCACAAAATTTATGCAGAAATATTATGCACAAAGTTTATGCACAGACTTTATGGACAGTTTATGCACACAGTTTATTCACAAATGTTTTGCACATAGTTTATGCACAATGTTTATACACAATTTTTATGCACAACGTTTATGCACAAACGTTATGCCCAAACATTTTGCACAATGTTTGTGCACAAAGTATATGAACAAAGCTTTTGTGCAACGTTTCTGCATAAAGTTTATTCACAAAGTTTATACACAAATTTTATGCTCAACGTTTTTGCACAAAGTTTATGCACAAAGTTTATGCACAACGTTTATGCACAAATTTTGTGCACAAACCTTAAGCACAAAGTTTATGCACAAATTATATGCACAAAGTTTATGCACAACGTTTATGCATAATATTTATTCACAATGTTTGAGCACAACATTTATGCACAAAGTTTATGCACAACATTTATGCACAAAGTTTAGCACAAATTCTATGCACAAGTTTTAAATAAAAAAGTTTATGTACAAAGTTAATGCACAAATTTCATGCACAAACTTTATGCACAAATGTTATGCACAAAGTTTACGCACAAACTTTGTGCATAACTTTTATGCACAGTATTTCTGGCACAACGTTTGTGCGCAAAGTTTAAGCACAACTTTATGCACAAAGGTTATGCAAAAAAATGTGTGCACAAAGCTTATGCACAACGTTTATGGATAATATTTATTCACAATTTTTGTGCAGAACGTTTATGCACAACGTTTGTGCACAAAGTTTATGCACAAAGTTTATGCAGAAATTTCATGCACACAGTTTACACACAAATTTTATGCAAAACGTTTATGCACAAAGATTCTGCACAAAGTTTATGCACAACGTTTGTGCACAAAGTTTATGCACAACGTTTATGCACAAAGTTCATGCACAAATTTTATGCACAAAGTTTATACACAAAGTTTATGCTCAACCTTTCTTGCACAAATGTTTGCCACAACCTTTCTGCACAAAGTTTATACACAAAGTTTATGAACAACGTTTTTGCATAAAGCTTCTGCACAAAGTTTACGCACAAAGTTTATGCACAACTTTTATGCACAACGTTTTTGCAAAATGTTTATGCACAAAGTTTATGCACAACGTTGATGCACAAAGTTTTTGCAAAACATTTATGCACAAAGTTAATGCACAAAGTTCATGCACAAAGTTTATGGACGGAGTTAATGCACAAAGTTTATTCACAAAGTTTGTGCACAAAGTTCATGCACAAAGTTTATGCAAAACGTTTATGCACAAAGTTTATGCACAAAGCTCATGCACGAAGTTTATGCACAAAGTTTATGCACAAACGTAATGCAAAACATTGTGCACAAAGTTAATGCACAAAGTTTATGCACGAATGTATACATAAAGTTGATGCACAAAGTTTTTGGACAACGTTTCTGCACAAAGTTTATGCAAAACGTTTGTGAACAACGTTTGTGCACAAGATTTATGCACAACATTTATGCACAAAGTTTATGCACAATTTTCACACACAAAAGTTCTGAACAAATTTTATTCACAAAGTAAATGCACAAAGTTTATACCCAAATTTCATGCACGGAGTATATGCACAAATTTCATTCACGAGGTTTCTGTACAAAGTTTATGCACAACGTTTATGAACAACGTTTATGCACAAAGTTCATGCACAAAGTTTATGCACAAATTTTATGGACAAATTTTATGCAAAACGTTTATGCACAAAGTTTATGCACAAAGTTTGTGCACAAATTTTATTGAAAAAGCGTATGCACAAAGTTGATCCACAAGGTTTATGAACAAACGTAATGCAAAAAATTGTGCACAAAGTTTATGCACAAAGTTTATGCACAAACGTTTTGCACAAAGTTGATGCACAATGTTTTTTGACAAAGTTTCTGCACAACGTTCATGCACAAAGTTTTGCACAAAGTTTTTGCACAAACTTTATGCACAATGTTTATGCAAACGTTTATTCATAACGTTTATGCACAAAGTTTATGCACAAAGTTTATGCACAAAGTTTATGCACAAAGTTTATGCACAATGTTTATGCATCAAGTATATGCACAACGTTTATGCACAAAGTTGATGCACAAATTTTATGCACAAGGCTTCTACACAAGGTTTCTGCACAATGTTTATGCACAAAGTCTATGCACAAGTTTTATGCACAAGGTTTATGCACAACGTTTATGCACAAAGTTTATGCACAACGTTTATGCACAACGTTTCTACACAGAGTTTATGCACAAAGTTTATGCACAAAGTGTATGCACAAATTTTATGCACAGAGTTTATTCACAAAGTGTATGCACAGACTTTATGCACAATGTTTATGCACAAAGTATATGCACAACATTTATGCGCAAATTGTATGCACAAACTTCATCCACACAGTGTATGCACGTTTATGCACAAAGTTTATGCACAAAGTTTGTGCACAAAGCTTATTCACAAAGTTTATGCACATAGTTTATGCACAAAGTTGATGCATAGAGTCTATGCACAATGTTTATGCACAAAGTTTATGCACAAAGATTATGCAAAACGTTTATGCACAAAGTTTTTGCAAAACTGTATGCACAAAGTTTCTACACAAAGTTTCTGCACAAAGTTTATGCACAACATTTATGCACCAAGTTTATGAACAAAGCTCATGCACAAATTTTATGCACAAAGGTTTTGCACAACATTTATGCACAACATTTATGCAGAACCTTTGTGGTAAAAATCTATTTACAAAGTTATGCACAAAGTTTATGCACAAATTCTATGCACAACATTAACGCACAAACTTTGTACACAAAGTTTATGCACAAAGGTTAGTCATAAAGCACATGCATAACATTTATGCACAAGTTTTATGCACACATTTAATGCACAAATTTTATGCATAAAGCTAGTGAGAAACATTTTTTAACAATGTTTATGCACAAATGTTATGCACAATGTTTATGCAGAAAGCTTATGCAAAAAGCTTATGCACAAATTTATTGCACAAGCGTTATGCACAAAGTTTATGCACAAAGTTCATGCACAACTTCTATGCACAAAGTTAATGCAAAAAATTTATGCACAAAGTTTATGCACAAAGGTTATGCACAAAGTTGATGCACAAACTTTATGCACAAAGTTTATGCACAAAGTTTATGCACAACGTTTATGCACAAATTTTATGCACAATGTTAATGCACATTGTTTATGCACAAAGTTTATGCACAAAGTTGATGCACAAAGCTTATGCATACATTTTATGCACAAAGTACATGCACAGAGTTTATGCACGGTGTTTATGTATAAAGTTTTTTCACAAAGTTTCTGCATAAAGTTTTTGCACAAAGCTTGTGCACAAAGTTCATGCACAAATTTTATGCACAAACGTAATGCAAACAATTGTTCACGACATTTATGCACAAATTTTATGCACAAACTTTATACACAAAGTTCATGCACAAAGGTTTTGGATAAATGTTTTGCACAATGTTTATGCTCAAAGTTTATGCACAAATTGTATGCACAAAGTTGATGCACAAAGATTATGCAAAACGTTTATGAACAACTTTTATGCACAAATTTTATGCACAACATTTATGCACAAAGTTTATGCACAAACGTTTTGGACAACGTGTATGCACAAAGTTTATGCACAAGCTTTATGCACAAAATTTGTGCACAAATTTTATGCACAAAGTATATGCACAAAGTTTATGCAAAACATTTTTTAACAACGTTTATGCAAACATTTAATGCACAAAGTTTATGCACAAAGCTTATGCACAACGTTTATGCACAAAGTTTATAAACAAAGTTTATTCACAATTTTTTTGCACAAACCTGTATGCACAAATTTTATGCACAAAGTTTATGCACAACGTTTATCCAAAACGTTTAAGTTCAAAGTTTATGCACAAAGTTTTTGAACAAAGTTTCTGCACAAAGTTTAAGCATGAAGTTTATGCACAACGTTTATGCACAAAGTTTATGTACAAAATTTATGCACAAAGTTTACGCATAAAGTTTATGCACAACGTTTATGCACAAAGTTTGTGCAGAAATTTTATGCACAAAGCTTATGCACAATTTTTATGCATAATACTTATTCACAATGTTTGAGAAAAACGTTTATGCACAAAGTTTGTGCACAACGTTTATGCACAAAGATTACGCACAAAGTTTCTGCACAAAGATTATGCACAAAGTTGATTCATAACTTTTAAGCAAACGTTATATAAACAAAGTTTATGTACAAATTATATGCACTTCGTTTATGCACAAACTTTATGCACAAAGATTATGAACAAAGTTACTGCACAAAGTTTCAGCACAAATTTTATGCACAATATGGTTTGCACAAAGTTTGTGCACAAAGTTTATGCACAACGTTTATGCACAACGTTTATGCACAAAATGTGTGCACAAAGTTTATGCACAACGTTTACGCATAACATTTATTCACAATGTTTGTGCATTAATTTTCTGCACAACATTTGTGCACAAAGCTTATGCACAAAGTTTATGCACAAATTGGATGCAGAAAGTTTATGCACAAAGTTTATGCACAATGTTAATGCACAAAGCTTATGAACAAATTCTGTGCACAAAGTTTATGCACAAAGTTTATGCACAAGGTTTATGCACAAAGATTATGCACACACTTTATGCACAACGTTTATGTACAAGGTTTATGCACAACGTTTATGTACAATGTTATGCACAAAGTTTATGCACAAAGTTAATGCACAAACGTTCTGCACAAATTGTATACACAAAGTTTCTGCACAATGTTTTTGCACAAAGTTTATGCACAAAGTCTATGCACAAAGTTTATGCACAACGTCTATGCACGAAGGTTTTGCACAAAGCTCATGCACAAAGTTTATGCACAAAGTTTATGCACAAAGTTTATGCACAAATTTTATGCACAAAGTTTATGCACAAGATTTCTGGAAAACGTTTATGCACAGAGTCTATGCACAAAGTTTATACACATGTTTCATGCACTAAGTTTCTGCACAAAGTTTATGCACAACGTTTATGCACAAGGTTTATGCACCAAGTTTATGAACAAATTTCATGCACAAAGTTCATGCACAACATTTTTGCAGAAAGTTTATGCACAAAGTTTATGCATAAACTTTGTGATAGAAATTTATGCATAAAGTCATGCACAACGTTTATGCACAAATTATATGCACAAAGTTTATGCACAAATTTTATGCACAAAGTTTATAAGCAACGTTTATGCACAAAGTTTATGCACAGATTTAATGCACAAATTTCATACCTAAAGTTTATGCACAAATTGTACACACAAATTTTATGCACAAATGTTATGCATAAATTTTCTGCAAAGATTTTATGCACAAAGTTGATGCACAAAGTTTTTGCAAAAGGTTAGTGAAAAACAGTTATGCACAAATTTCATGCACAATGTTTATGCACAAAGTTCATGCACAAAGTTTATGCACAAAGTTTATGCAGAAAGTTTATGCACAGATTTCATGCACAATGTTTATGCACATATCTTATGCACAAAGTTTATGCACAACGTTTATTTGCAAAGTTTATGCACAAAGTTTATTCACAATTTTTTTGCACAAAGTTTATGCACAACGTTTATGCACAATGTTTATGCATAAAATTTATGCACAAATTGTATGCACAAAGTTTATGCACAAATTTCATGCACAAAGTTTATGCACGGAGTTTGTGCACAAAGTTTACTTACAAAATTTCTGCACAAAGTTTATGCACAATGTTTATGCACAAGTTTTATGCACAAATTTTATGCACAAAGTTTATGCACAAACTTCATGCAAAACATTAAGCACAACGCTTATGCACAAAGTTAATGCACAAAATTTATACACAAAGTTGATGCACAAAGTTTTTGGACAAAGTTTCTGCACAAAGTGTATGCACAAATTTTATGCAAAGAGTTTATTCACAACGTTTATGCACAACGTTGCTGCATAAAGTTTATGCAAAACGTTTGTGAACATCGTTTATGCACAACGTTCATGCACAAATTTTATGCACAGAGTTTATGCACAAAGTTTATGCACAACGTTTATGCGCAACGTTTATGCACAAAGTTTTTGCACAAATTTTATACACACATTTTAAGCATAAAGTTTATGCACAAAGTTTATGCACAAAGTTTATGCGCAAAGTTCATGCACAGAATATGTGCACAAATTTTCTGCACAAGTTATATGCACAAAGCTTATGCACAAAGCATATGGAAAACGTTTATGCACAAAGCTTATGCACAACGTTTATGCAGGAACATTATGCACAAAGTTTAAGAACAACGTTTATGCAAAACGTTTCAGAACAAAGTCTATGCACAAAGTTTATGCACAACGTTTACGCAACATGTTTTTTCACAAAGTTTCTGCACAAATTTTATTCACAAACTTTATGCACAAACTTTATGCAAAACATTTATGCAAAATTTTTACGCACAAAGTTTATGCACAACGTTCCTGCACAAAGTTTATGCACAAAGTTTATGCACAAAGGTTATGAAAAACGCTTATGCACAACGTTCATGCATAATATTTATTCATAATGTTTGAGCACAAAGTTTATGCACAACGTTTATGCACAAAGATTCTGCACATTTTATGCACACATTTCACGCACAATTTTTATTAACAAAGTTGATGTACAAAGTTTATGCACAAAGTTTATGCACAAGCTTTATTCACAAGTATTATGCACAAAGTTTACGCACACATTTTCTCCACAATTGTTATGCATAATATGTTTTTCACAAAGAATGTGCACAATGTTTATGCACAACGTTTATGCACAAAGTTTTTGCACAACCATTATGCATTATATTGATTCACAATATTTGTGCACAAAGTTTATTCACAACATTTATGCACAAAGTTTATGCACAAAGTTTATGCACAAATTATATCCACACAGTTTATGCAGAACGTTTATGCACAACGTTTATGCACAAAGGTTCTGCACAAAGTTTATGCACAACGTTTGTGAACAAAGATTATGCACAAACTTTATGCAAAATATTTAAACACAAAGTTTATGCACAAAGTTTATGCACAATGTTTACGTACAAAGTTTATGCAGAATGTTTATGTACAAATGTTATGCACAAAGTTTATGCACAAAGTTTATGCACAATGTTTCTGCACTATGTTTATGCACAAAGTTTATGCACGGAGTTTATGAACAAAGTTTATTCACAAAGTTTCTGCACAAAGTTTATGCACAACATTTAGGCAGAACATTTATGCACAAAGTTAATGCACAAATTTTATGCATAAAGTCTAAGCACAAAGTTTATGCACAAAGTTTATGCACAAAGTTTATGCACAAAGTTTGTGCACATAGTTTATGCACGAATTTTATGCACAAATTTGATGCACAAAGTTTATGCACGAAGTTTCTACACAACGTTGATGCAAAACAATTATGCACAAAGTTTATGCACAAAGCTTATGCACAAAGTTTATGCACAAAACTTATGCACAAACGTAATGCAAAAACCTGTGCCCAACGTTTATGCACAAAGTTTATGCACAAATGCTATACACAAAGTTGATGCACAAAGTTTTTGGACAAAGTTTCTGCACAACATATCTGCACAAGATTTATGCACAAAGTTCATGCACCAAGTTTATGCACAGAGTTGATAAAAACGTTCATGCAAAACGTTTGTGAACAACGTTTATGCACAAATGTTATGCACAACGTTTATGCACAAATTTTATGCACAAAGTTTATGCACAAATTTTATGCACAAATTGTCTGCACAAATGTTATGCACAAAGTTGATGCAAATTGTTTATGCACAACGTTTGTGAAAAACGTTGATCCACAGATTTTATACACAATGTTTATGCACAAAGTTTATGCACTACGTTTAGGCACAAAGTTTATGCACAAAGTTCATGCACAACTTCTTTGCACAAACTTAATGCAAAACATTTATGCACAAAGTTTATGCACCAATGTTATGCACAAAGTTTATGCGCAAACGTTATGCACAAACTTTATGCACAAAGTTTATGCACAACGTTTGTGCACACATTTTATGCACAATGTTTATGCACATCGTTTATGCACAAAGTTTATGCACAAAGTTGATGCACAAAGCTTATGCATACATTTTATGCACAAAGTACATGCACAGAGTTTATGCACGGTGTTTATGCACAAAGTTTATTCACAAAGTTTCTGCACAAAGTTTTTGCACAAAGCTTGTGCACAAAGTTCATGCAAAAAGTTTATGCACAAACGTAATGCAAACGATTGTTCACGACATTTATGCACAAAGTTTATGCACAAAATTTATACACAAAGTTCATGCACAAAGGTTTTGGAGAAAGTTTTTGCACTACGTTTATGCTCAAAGTTTATATACAAATTGTATGCACAAAGTTGATGCACAAAGATTATGCAAAACGGTTATGGACAACGTTTATGCACAAATTTTATGCACAACATTTATGCACAAAGTTTATGCACAAACGTTTTGGACAACGTGTATGCACAAAGTTTATGCACAAGCTTTATGCACAAAATTTGTGCACAAATTTCATGCACAAAGTTTATACACAAAGTTTATGCAAAATATTTGTGAACAACGTTTATGCAAACATTTTATGCACAAAGCTTATGCACAACGTTTATGCACAAAGTTTCTGCACAAAGTTTATAAACAAAGTTTATTCACAATCTTTTTGCACAAACTTTTATGCACGAAGTTTATTCACAAAGTGTATGCACAATGTTTATCCAAAACGTTTAGGTTTGAAGTTTATGCACAAAGGTTTTGAACAAAGTTTCTGCACAAAGTTTACGTATGAAGTTTATGCACAACGTTTATGCACAAAGTTTATGTACAAAAGTTATGCACAAAGTTTACGCATAAAGTTTATGCACAACGTTTATGCACAAAGATTATGCACAAAGTTTGTGCAGAAAATTCATGCAAAAAGCTTATGCACAACGTTTATGCATAATAATTATTCACAATGTTTGAGAACAAAGTTTATGCACAAAGTTTAGGCACAATGTTTATGCACAAAGATTACGCACAAAGTTTCTGCACAAAGATTATGCACAAAGTTGATGCATAATGTTTTAAAAACGTCATATAAACAAAGTTTACGCACAAACTTTATGCACAAAGATTATGAACAAAGTTTATGCACAAAGTTTCAGCACAAATTTTATGCACAATATGTTTTGCACAAAGTTTGTGCACAAAGTTTATGCACAACGTTTATGCACAACGTTTATGCACAAAATGTGTGCACAAAGTTTATGCACAACGTTTATGCATAATATTTATTCACAATGTTTGTGCATTAATTTCATGCACAACATTTGTGCACAAAGCTTATGCACAAAGTTTATGCACAAATTGGATGCAGAAAGTTTATGCACAAAGTTTATGCACAATGTTTATGCACAAAGTTTATGCAAAAAGTTTGTACACAAAGTTTATGCACAAATTTTATGCACAAAGTTTATGCACACAGTTTATGCACAACGTTTATGTACAAGGTTTATGCACAAAGTTTATGTACAATGTTATGCGCAAAGTTTATGCACAAAGTTAATGCACAAACGTTCTGCACAAATTGTATACACAAAGTTTCTGCACAATGTTTTTGCACAACGTTTATGCACAAAGTCTGTGCACAAAGTTTATGCACAAAGTTTATGCACAACGTTTATGCACGAAGGTTTTGCACAAAGCTCATGCACAAAGTTTATGCACAAAGTTTATGCACAAAGTTTATGCAAAAATTTTGTGCACAAAGTTTATGCACAAAATTTCTGCACAAAGTTTATGCACAAAATCTATGCACAAGGTTTATACACATATTTCATGCACTAAGTTTCTGCACAAAGTTTCTGCACAAAGTTTATGCACAAGGTTTATGCACCAAGTTTATGAACAAAGTTCATGCACGACGTTTATGCACAACATTTTTTCAGAAAGTTTATGCACAAATTTTATGCATAAATTTTGTGATAAAAATTTATGCATAAAGTCATGCACAACGTTTAATCACAAATTATATGCACAAAGTTTACGCACAAATTTTATGCACAAAGTTTCTGAACAAAGCTTATGCACAAAGTTTATGCACAGATTTAATGCACAAATTTCATACCTAAAGTTTATGCACAAAGTTTATGCACAAATTGTACACAAAAATTTTATGCACAAATGTTATGCACAAATTTTCTGCAAATATTTTATGCACAAAGTTGATGCACAAAGTTTTTGCAAAAGGTTAGTGAAAAACATTTATGCACAAATTTCATGCACAATGTTTATGCACAAAGTTTATGCACAAAGTTTATGCAGAAAGTTTATGCACATATCTTATGCACAAAGTTTATGCACAACGTTTATTCACAAATTTTATGCACAAATTTTATTCACAAAGTGTTTTCACAAAGTTTATGCACAACGTTTATGCACAATGTTTATGCACAAAATTTATGCACAAATTGTATGCACAAAGTGTATGCACAACGTTTATGCACATATTTCATGCACAAAGTTTATGCACAGAATTTGTGCACAAAGTTTTGTTTACAAAGTTTCTGCACAGAGTTTATGCACAAAGTCTATGCACAAGTTTTATGCACAAATTTTATGCACAAAGTTTATGCACAAAGTTTATGCACAAACTAAATGCAAAACATTAAGCACAACGCTTATGCACAAAGTTTATGCACAGAATTTATACACAAAGTTGATGCACAAAGTTTTTAGACAGTTTCTGCACAAAGTGTATGCAAAGAATTTATGCGCAACGTTTATGCACAACGTTGCTGCATAAAGTTTATGCAAAACGTTTGTGAACATCGTTTATGCACAACGTTCATGCACAAATTTTATGCACAGAGTTTATGCACAAAGTCTATGCACAACGTTTATGCGCAACGTTTATGCACAAAGTTTTTGCACAAATTTTATGCACACATTTTATGCATAATGTTTATGTACAAAGTTTATGCACAAAGTTTATGCGCAAAGTTCATGCAAAGAATTTATGCACAAATTTTCTGCACAAGTTATATGAACAAAGTTTATGCACAAAATATATGGAAAAAGTTTATGCACAAAGTTTATGCACAAAGTTTATGCAGGAACATTATGCACAAAGTGTAAGCACAAAGTTTATGCAAAACGTTTCAGAACAAAGTCTATGCACAAAGTTTATGCACAACATTTACGCAACATGTTTTTTCACAAAGTTTCTGCACAAATTTCATTCACAAAGTTTATGCACAAATTCTATGCAAAACGTTTATGCAAAAATTTTACGCACAAAGTTTATGCACAACATTCATGCACAAAGTTTATGCACAAATTTTATGCACAAATGTTATGCAAAACGTTTATGCACAACGTTTATGCATGATATTTATTCATAATGCTTGAGCACAAAGTTTATGCACAAAGTTTATGCACAACGTTTATGCACAAAGATTATGCACAAAGATTCTGCAAATTTTATGCACACATTTCATGCACAATTTTTATTAAAAAAGTTGATGTACAAAGTTTATGCACAAAGTTTATTCACAAGCTTTATTCACAAGTATTATGCACAAAGTTTACGCACAAAGTTTCTCCACAATTGTTATGCACAATATGTTTTGCACAAAGAATGTGCACAATGTTTATGCACAACGTTTATGCACAAAGTTTTTGCACAACCATTGTGCATTATATTGATTCACAATATTTGTGCACAAAGTTTATTCACAACATTTGTGCACAAAGTTTATGCACAAAGTTTATGCACAAATTTTATCCACAAAGTTCATGGAGAAAGTTTATGCACAACGTTTATGCACAAAGGTTTTGCACAAAGTTTACGCACAAATTTTGTGAACAAAGACTATGCACAAACTTTATGCACAATGTTTAAACACAAAGGTTATGCACAATGTTTATGCACAATGTTTATGTACAAAGTTAAAGCACAATGTTTATGTACAAATGTTATGCACAAAGTTTATGCACAAAGTTTATGCACAATGTTTCTGCACTGAGTTTATGCACAAAGTTTATGCACGGAGTTTATGAACAAAGTTTATTCACAAAGTTTCTGCACAAAGTTTATGCACAACATTTAGGCAGAACGTTTATGCACAAAGTTGATGCACAAATTTTATGCATAAAGTCTATGCACAAAGTTTATGCACAAAGTTTATGCACAAAGTTTATGCACAAAGATTATGAACAAAGTTTATGAACAAAGTTTACGTACAAAGTTTCTGCATAAAGTTCATGCACAAAGTTAATGCACAAAATTTATGCACAACAATTATGCAAAACGTTTATGCACATAGTTTATGCACAATATTCATGCAAAACGTTTGTGCAAGAAGTTTATGCACAGAGTTTGTGCACAAATTATATGCACAAATTTTATTCACAAACTTTATGCACAAAGTTTATACAAAACGTTTATGCACAAAGTTTATGCCCAAAGTTTATGCACAAAGATTATGCACAATTTTTATGCACAAAGTTTGTACACGATTTTTTTGCACAATGCTTATGCACAAAGTTTATGCACAAAGTTTATGCACAAAGCTTATGCACAAATCTTTTGGTCAAAGTTTATGTAAAACGTTTATGCACAAAGATTATGCACAAAGTTTACGTACAACATTTCCAGACAACGTTTTGCACGAAGTTTATGAACAAAGTTCATGCACAAAGTTTATGCACAAAGTTTATGAACAATATTCATGCACAAAGTTTGTCCACAAAGTTTTTGCACGAAGTTTGTGCACAATATATGCACAAAGTATATGCACAAAGTTTCTGCACAAAGTTTATGCACAAAGTTTATGCACAAATTCTATGCAAAACGTTTTTGCACAAAGTTTATGCACAAAACTTATGCACAAAGTTAATGCATAATATATGCACAAAGTATATGAAAAACTTTTATGCACAAAGTTTATGAACAAAGTTTATGCAGAAATTGTATGGACAAATTTTATGCACAACGTTTATGCAAAACGTTTATGCACAATGTTTGTGCACGAATTGTATGCACAAAGCTTCTGTACAAAGTTTATGCACAAAGTTTTACGCAAAACGTTTATGCACAAAGTTTATGGAAACCTTTTATGCACAAAGTTAATGCACAAAAATCATGCACAAAGTTTATGCACAAAGGTTATGCACCAAGTGAATGCACGAAGTTAATGGAAAAAGGTTCTACACAAAATTTATGCACAAAGTTCATGCACAAAGTTCATGCACAAATTTTATGCACAAAGTGTATGCACAAGGTTTATGAACACAGTTTATGCACAAAGTTTATGAACAAAGTTTATGCATAAAGTTTATGCACAAAGTTTATGCACAAAGTTTCTGCACAAAGTTTGTGCACAACGTTTATGCAAAACGTTTATGCACAAATTGTATGCACAAAGGTTATGTACAAAGTTTATGCACATAGTTTATGCAAAAAGGTTTTACACAAAGTATATGCAGAAAGTTTATGCACAAAGTTTGTGCATAACATCTATGCACAACGTTCATGCACAAACTTTATGCACAAATTTTATGCACAAAGTTTATGCACAAAGGTTATGAAAAATGTTTGTGCACAACCTTTATGCACAAATTTTATGCACAAAGTTTATGCACAAAGTTTATGCACAACGTTTTTGCGCAAGGTTTCTGCACAAAGTGTAAGTACAAACGTTATGCACAAAGTGTATGCACAAAGTTTTTGCACAAAGTTTATGAACAAAGTTTATGCACAAAGTTCATGCACAAAGGTAATCCACAAAGTTTATGCACAATGTGTTGTTCTTCTATGCCCCATGGCCACTGCTATGGGTTGACGGACAGGTTGGGCATGCACTGCTCCCTTGGAGTAAGTCCCCCAAACCTTGTTCGTGGTGCAAGTCCAAGCGAGACACCAGAAGTGTAGCGCAACGGATAGCATGTTGGACTTAGGGACAACAGGTCCTGCGATCGAGCCTTGATGTGCGCACGAGGTTTTTTGACCTTCTAGCACAGGGGAAGTTTCTTAGACATTTCTCCATGCATGAGGAGAGTGCGCCACTTGGCGGTCAGTGGATGCGCCAATTGGCGGACTGGTGAGGTGGTTTGGAGTGACCACCCCAAAAGTTTCACTGCCCACACACCTTAGAAGCCAGGGCTAGGACTATATGTACCAGGCTTATTCCTCATTCTAATTACACAATCTCGCCTTAGATGCTCCTCACAGAGCTGTCCAACTAAGGAACAGTATAAAGAAGACACTGGTTGGTCTAAGNCCCAGGAGTTAGTCTTTGACTAGCACCTCGCGCGAAAGTGACCAAGTGTTAAGTGGACACAGTTGCTAGCAAGTGATTGCCTAGGAACTGCTCTGTGTGGAACCGTGATCCTGAGAGTGATATCTTCTCCTAGCTGAAATGCTAGGAGCGGACGGCAGGTGCTATTGTGTCGGCCCTGTTTTCTAGTCCGTTTGCCTCAGGCCGGTTGACAAAGGGTTATGGGCCCACACTGACCAGTTGTAAGGCACGCTTCTCTCAACTCTGGTACGCTCTCTCCAGGTGCGCACGCTGGCTCCATCAGCTCCATCAGCTCCATCAGCTTCATCAACTTCAACGGCTTGGTCTGCACTCAGCACACAGGGACCAAGGAAAAGCTCTGCCCTTGGAGGCACGACCCTTGAGTCCCAACCAGGAAAAGCTCTGCCCTTGGTGGCAAGACCCTGGGTGTGTTGGTGTAGATATCTTCTCTGTTTGCAGGTGAACATCGGCTGAAGGGGTAAGCAATGGATCTGCATCCTGAAACCGGTAGCAGACATCAGCTAACATCAGCCTACATCGGCCTCAACGCAGCAGAGACGTGGGAAGCAGATAAGGGCAACAAAAATGGTTGACCCATCAGGAGGAGTGGGGACTGCTGCAGGGCAGTCCTCAAACTCAACAGTGGCTACCACAGGGCAGACCACTGGAGAAAATGTGAGTGCTATGTCACTACCGCAAGGTCTTGGACCCTTGGGAGGAATCCCCATTTTTGAGTGGATTGACTTCCCCCTTTGGAGATGGCAGTTTGAGCTGGCGATGAAAGTGCGCGGCTTCATCAAACTACTGAAGGGAGAGGAGCAGGTTCCCGCAGAAGGCACATCCGAGCATGAGGCATGGATGGATCGAAATGACATTGCCATGTCATTCCTCAGCAACGCNGAAGGACTCCTTGGCGAGGCTCGCCAGATGAACTGGGACCTTGACGAGAACATGCAAGCCATGATTCTCCTCATGGCGCTACCGGAGAGCTGGAGCCCGATGATCACCGTCATGGGCGGCTGGAAGGAGGACGACCTGACGTACACGGCAGTGTCTGAGTACGTGCGAAACAAGGCCATGCGCCGCAGCGGAAGTGAGGCTAATTTCTCAGCCTGTGCCGCACGCTACAGTGGCCGCGGGAGCAAAGGGTCAGCCTCTTGTCAGAAAGGCAGCAGCGGAAGCGGTGGTGGCGGAGGCAACAATGGCGGCAAGGCTCCCAAGCGACAGGGTAACTGCCACAACTGCGGCAAACCTGGGCACTGGGCAAGAGAGTGCAGATCGCCAAAGAAGGAAGACAGCGGAAGCGGTGGGAACAAAGGCAACAAAAAGGGTGGCAAAGAAGCTACCAACATGATGGCACAGAGCACGCCTCCAGAAAAAGGAGCGGCGCTGCTCAGGCCAGGAGCTTTTGGGCTTGACTCCGGCACCGATCATCACTCTAGCAACGACCAGGCTGGATTTGTCTCCATCGGCCCCACCGATCGGCGGTTCAGATGCGCAAACGGTAGCGTCGTGAACGCAAAGGGCGTGGGTGACAAGCTGGTGAGCATCAGCCTCAATGGTGCGGAGAAGGATCTACGGCTACGTGACGTGGTCTACATGCCCTCCTTTGCGGCAAACCTTCTGTCCGTGTCAAAAATAACGGACAACGACATGACGGTGGTGTTCACGCAGAAGAAGGCGGTCATCGCCAGGAACGAAGACATCAAGGTCCTCTACGCCAACAAAGATCTCGTGGCACAGGTTCCACGGGTTGACGGACTCTACGTACTGCAGACAACGGCAGCAAAGAGCTCGGAAAAGGAGGGCCATGCGGGTGCAGCGGAGGCAGTGGTCTCGACACCCACGCAGGAGAGCACACCAACGAAAACTGAAAAAGCATCCTCTGCCGCAAAAGACGAAGACGCTGATCTGTGGCATAGACGCTTTGGGCATGTGGCAAACAGCACACTCCAAGTCATCCAGCAACAACAGCTGGTCCGTGGCATGGATGGTTGCAAGAAGGATGCGGTTGGATGTGGCAGCCTGTGTGAACCTTGCCTCCAAGGCAAGACCAAGCGAACGCGCTTTGAGCGCAATGGTCGCCGCGCAGAATCAGCCCTTGACCTCATTCACACCGACGTGTGCGGACCCTTTCGCACGGCGTCAAATGGTGGTAGCAAGTATTTTCTGACCTTCATAGATGACCACAGCCGCAAGGTGTGGATCTTCTTCCTCAAAGCAAAGGGAGAGGTCAGAGAAAAGTTGCAGGAGTTTGTCGCCATGGTGGAGCNACCTTTGACGAGAGGAAACCAGGCAAGGAAGAGATGCTTGATCCCACGGAAGCTCCAAAACAGGGAGAGTGGTTGGTGCTGCTAGAGTCAGGAGATCAAGCTCCTGAAAACTGGCAAGTGGTGCCAGTGCGGCAGGCCGTGAAGAAGAGTGGTGTGCCAGGGGGAGCGGCTGCGCAGGCTGACGCAGCGGCGAGCTCCGACACAGAGTCGGAGACGTCCGAGGCCTCTGAGACCAGCTCGGAGGCCAGTGGCTCTTCAAAAGAGGAAAATTCAACTCCAGGGCAGCCAACACCACAGGAGCAACAGCATGGCAAACATCCACCAGCAATGCAACGTCGCAGCACACGACAAAGAAAACAAACTCCAAAGTACGACGCTGACACTGGAAGCTGGACTGGACTGAGCTGGTCCTGTTTGGCTCAGGGAGAGCCGCTCACTGTGGCTGAAGCGCTGGCAAGGCCCGATGCGGCCAAGTGGAAGGAGGCGGTGGACAGCGAGCTCGCGTCCATCGAAGAAAATGGCACATGGGTGCTGGTGGACAGACCCGCTAACGCTCAAGTGGTGGGCTCAAAGTGGGTGCTCAGGTTGAAGCGGAAGCAAGATGATAGCATCGACAAGTACAAGGCAAGGGTCGTGGCGAAAGGGTTCTCACAGCGCGCAGGTTCTGAGTACGATGAGACCTTCGCACCGGTCGTCACGTTTGCCTCCATCAGGTCCCTGCTTGCTGTCGCTGCCGCCAAAGACCTTGAGATCCACCAGATGGATGTGAAGACAGCCTTCCTTTATGGGAAGCTCGACAAGGAGGTGCTAATGGAGGTACCGGAAGGTGTCAAAGCACCCGAGGGTAAGGTGTGCAAGCTGGTGAAGGCGTTGTACGGGCTGAAACAGGCCCCACGGATCTGGTACAAGGAGATGGACAGCTTCATGGCTGAGATCTCCTTCGCACATTGCAAAAATGACCCTAGCGTCTATGTGCGGGAGGACGAACGTGGCTTGCTACTTGTGGCGTTGTACGTGGATGATCTTATCATGTGTTCTTCCTCGCAGGAGGCCCTCACGGACCTCAAGAAAAATCTGGCCAGCAGATTTAAGATGAAGGACATGGGACCTCTCGAGTACTACCTCGGGATTGCTGTTCACCGCAACCGCAAAGCAGGCACCATCGAGCTCAACCAGACCAAGTACATCATGGACATCTTGAAGCGCTACAACATGGAGGACTGCAAGCCCGTCAGCACCCCCATGCCCTCCGACTGCAAGCTCTCCTCCTCCATGTCACCAAGCAACGAGGCAGACCGGCGGGAGATGCAAAACATTCCATACCAGTCCGCCGTCGGAAGCCTCATGTATGCAATGGTGGGAACACGACCTGACATTGCTTTTGCAGTGGGTCAGGTGAGCAGGTTTGTGGCCAACCCTGGGCCAGAACATTGGCAAGTCGTGAAGCGGATTTTTCGCTACCTCAAAAAGACTCGGCACGTCGGACTTCGGTTTGGAGGTCTAGAAGGATCAGACTTGCTGCGGCTGACATGCTACACCGACGCGGACTGGGGAGGACGGATTGATGACAGGAAGTCCACCTCAGGGTTTGTTTGTCTTCTCAACGGTGGTGCGGTCTCATGGGCAAGCAGGAAGCAGGACTGCGTCTCGCTTTCTACTGCTGAGGCGGAGTACATTGCACTCTCCGAAGTTTGCAAGGAAACACAGTGGCTTCGCAGTTTGCTTGATGAGATCAAGGCACCACAAGAGGAGGCAACGGTCATCCGCATC